>JAHQIW010001069.1:0-62500 GCA_019055375.1 Parelaphostrongylus tenuis
CATGAATATGCACCGATATTTTAGGACGTTGAAAAGGACGGAAAAAAATGATTAACACAGCAGTGTGATCATACCTTGACACGGCGAGATTCCATAGGCCTGATAAAAAAAAGCAATGTTTCTACATCCTCCATTCCTAACCTCTCCCCGCTCTCTTATTTTGAAGTATAGGTTAATTATACAAGTAGGATACCGAGCTTTTATCCACAATTTACCTCTGCTTATATTGCCAGTGTGGTTGTAATAAAGAGAAACAAAAGATCATCAAATGAAATTAGAAATGTTGGTGAGAACAAGATATCACCCTCGACCCGATAGTCCCTTACCTCGTTCAGCTTGGGCACATTGACCCGATCTTATATGGGAGTTAAAGCGATTCGATACGTATTGTGAGGCTCGTTCCATCCCCGCCATCAGCCCTAGTGCGACCAGCATGGTCATTTATCCTCACACCAGCGCGCTACTGTTGTGATGCTTCTTTGGTTCGAACGGACATATGGAGTGCAGGAGTAAGGAGTTTTTCTGATCGACGAGAAGACCTCGAGTAAAAACTCGCGCTGCCACATTAAGCCAGATTCATCTAGGCCGTTAAAGCCGCCATTAGAATATCATTGCACAGCACATCGGTGCGTAAACACGAGAGCAATATCACGATGGCACTGTTATCGTAACAAAAGTATTTCCATATGCAAAGAGTGGACTTGTTGTTTGGCTCGACTTTTCCACGGAAGAGCACGGAAAAAATACTCAGTTTCGCCTGATTAGCGCATTTCCTTTCAATTTAATCCTGGAAGCATACGTATTGACGCAGAGATTTAGTCCCCTATCAACTCAAAGGACGAAGGTGATACTTACCTTTTCACCTTTGTTGAACTTCGTCAGCGTATTTAGGAAATTGTGCAACCAAACAAAATAGGGATCATTCTACACTGTGTAATTTAAGCAATTGGAGTTCGATCGCAGGATATCAATCATCATGCAGACATGTCCACTTTCAATAACTTTCATACTCATTGAAAACTTGTGTGATGTTGCCAGTATTCTGTGACTCTGAACAGAATTTTCATGGAAAGGAGTGGCTCATCAATAGCACCCTAGGTGACTGTGTCCTTCAACACTAACGAAATTTTTTTTCGGACTTCCGCTTTAGAACTTCTTGTTTTATCTATTATAGCTGGGTTATACTAAATTCTTCGTAACTGTACCGCAATTAATGTTCATAGCGCTTACAAAAATCTAATGTATGTTTTAAACGAGGGTGGCATGACGAATTGTTACTGCATCTAGATTTTGATGAACACTGCACAAAGAAGAACTGAGCATCTCTTTAATCAACGCACTAGAGATCAACGGTTGAAACGATTACGATCGCTGGATTGCGATCGAAATTTCATCATGGGAGTGGACAGTAGCGATCACAGTATGGTCCGACAAACTGGCGTATTTGCGATTAGCGTGGGAATCGCGATCTTCTTTGTATAATCAACATGAATGTCTGACAGCCAAATTGCTCGAGATTTGTTCCACCATTTATGCAGTTATTGCAAAACTCTGATTTAGTAAAGCTACGACAACTATAATGTCTGAAACATTGCCGTCGATTTTGAAACAGCTACATATGTGTACGACTTTCCGAGATGTCAAGCACCTTCTTGATCTCCAAGTTACAACTATCTTTGTTCATGTTTGTGTCTCAACATGTATGAAATATCTCACAGCTATTCACAAGCTATCGTTCTCTACCGTTACAGTGAGCACAATTTTCGGTAATGTTGACGATTCAGTGAAACTCGTACAAAAGATCTCATTAGGCGGTAAATCGACGTTGATAAATCACACCCATATCACGGCGTGAACATTCTCATGCGACTCGTCATAACTCAAAACTGTGAAAAAGACTGCGCAGCAGTTCTCTCTTCCTCCCGATGACGACGACGATTGGCGAAAATCTCGTCCCAAAAAACTGTCGCTCGCCGGCTGTCGCACGTCAGTGTTTTCTCTCAAAAGTTAACTAAACGTCCAGCCTCAGGCCTCTACCCACCTACCATAGGCACCAGCCGGCTATCGCTTACGGTCGTTCACCATTGAGATGATTTTATATTCGATCCATGTAGAGCCTAGTATTGAAAGTGGAGCGGCGTTTTTCAGGTCTGTTTGCGATCATCTCTAATCAGTACAGGGCACTTCCAGCATTTAATCGCACCTAATTACAAATACCCCTCTCTTAATTTTATTTAGCGTAATTTCCTATATTCGTCCAGATTCAAATTTACCTCCCACGATTATTTTCGTCTGCATCACTTTAGTTTTTCTTAATCAACCGTATCTGTTGAAATTTCTACCGAAGCAAGTCAATCTTTATGACCTTTGAAGCATTTTCTTGAATATTTGCTACTGCATTTGTCATATGTTGCAGCATTCTTTCTTCTTCAGTAGCAGCTTCATTCAAATTCTCTTGAATACTTTCAAAGAAGTGTTTATCAAAATGTTTTTAAGCTAATTTACGATTTTCGTGCTTTTCACCAGTCAATGCATATAAGTTGAAAGTTGCTCGTTATCATACATCACAGTTGAAACCGAGTTTTGGAATGATGAGTGAAAAAGTCAAAGAATAGATGCCACGGTAAAATGTCTATGCTACCGTTGAAAAAAGTCTCTTACATAGAGCAGCAGTCCACCAGGTCGACATAGCAGCAAACAATATAAAGACAGTCAACGTTGCTTTTCGATCTACGTTTTTTACTGCATACCTGTAAAGTCTCGTGCAAAAAACGTCTGTCGAATAACCCTTTTCACAGGACGATGTGTGTGTGGACGAGTTGTCTCGCGCCAATGATTTCAACCGGATATGCACTATTGAGTGCGATAACTGCACACTCACATACGTTTGCATCGGCCGATTATAGTCAGTGACCTCCTTCAGCGAACATTTTTGAACTGTCGAACTTGGCTGTCCATTGTCGATCTTAAAAGAATGGTAGATTGTGGTTTCCAGCTTCTGATAGTGGGATATAGTTGTAAGGTTCAAATAGGAAAAGTCGTAATTTAACCCACTAAGAGTCCGCCACGCCTTCGACTACCTTCCTTAAGCGTTGACGTATTCTAAAGCATATCTTCGTCTATACAATGCTCGCCAGGGCCTACTGATGTGACAAGTCAGCGTTCTGAAATCGTTTCGCAGACTTTGGAAGGTGCTTGTGCTTCGCCGAAACGCGAGATCAACCCAACGTCCCCATATATCTGTAGTCGTATCTACTCGCTGCATTACACACAGACGGAATTATTTAAGCTAGACAGCTTTTCTTGGTAATTCCTAATAAAAATGTCACCTTAATGTAAAAGAAGTGGGTTTACGGCATGGAAATCCTCAACATGGTGGCCGACAAGTGCTTGTCGAGAGCAGTGCTATTATCTGAAGTGTATAGCTTGTCCAGATTGAATTCACTGTAGTTTCTGCATGATAGCCTGTGTTTCATCACTTTGAGGTGATTGAAACAAGATAAGATGTTGCTCATGCAAACTTGTTTAATCAAGATTGTCTTTCAAAAACGAATGTAATCTTAAGAAGTGAACCACAGCTCAAAAAATATAGTTGCTCTAACATCTTGGCGGAACACCATATATCAAGCTCTTTGGTAGTTCAGTAAAAACTATAAACTTGATGCCACAACACCTCAAATTCAAATTTTACGAAGACGAGGTCTCTCAGCTATCCAGATTGTTAAAATCTAGGCTAACTGCTAGAGAATGTTGTGGGTTTTTTTGTGGTCATCATTATCGGATGGGACTTCGAATTGGGCTTTGTCTCGTTGTCTGTGAGCGAGTTGCGGCTGAGTGACGACGACGGCCTCATCGGCGGCACCAAGTCGAGCATGTAATGCACACTGTCGGCCGAAACTGGGTTAGACATCTAATGAGACTTTCCTCGCTGTCATGCACACCAACTATTTCTTGAATTAAACCATTCCGCTATTTGAGAGTCATAGAACTACATCCACCCAAGTGATCTGAAAGTGTCACTGTTAAGCTGGTCCATTTGAACTATACCGAATCCTTACTATACGCTCACAATCACATTATACGTGAGCGCTGGTGTCAAAATAGTAAGAAATTTAGCTTGTAGTAGTTAAATTGACGTTGATAAAAATGTTATGATACGTAGCACTAGATTAGTGCTATAAGATATCTCATCTTCTCCCTGTCGCTGAAGATTTTATGCATACTGTAATCTTCTGTTGGTTGGTTTGAATCATGTTAATATTGCTTTGTCCCATAATTTCTTTCTCACTATTGTTTTATTCAGCGCTTTTCTATTTTGAATCCAGTTAGTGCCAAAAGGCTGTGGTATGTTTGAGAATGCTCTGAGAGCTTTAGTCAGGGGAGGCGTAGCACCCAACACTCATCATCTAGATGAAATGGGCCACCGCAAAGTGATTTCCCGTTGGATATCTCATGCACTGACCGGTCACGACCGCGCTGCACGCATGACAATGTGGGAAAGTCTGCTGATATTACATAGGCAGAACTTAGTCAAGTGGGGAGTCCTGATCTACCACGGGTACATCACGTCCCTACGTCTAATGGCTGCCTTGCAGTAAAGACTCATCAGCTCAACCAAAGCCCATGTTCCATGCTCGAGAGATTACGCTCTTAGTTTCTCAGACTGACAAGGCATACTGTTTCGGGAACTGCTTGGCAGGAAGCAGACAATCAACACCGACGTCTACGAAGAATAATTTCGGAAGTTGTCAGGTCTACTTCGGGATAAAAGCTTCTGAAACCACTCAGTGTCGTCCTTCACCAGGATAACAACACGTTGCAGAGACCTTCACATATTTTTTAAAAAATGAGGCTGAACCACGTTCCCACATCTACCTTCTAACACTGATTTTGCTCCATCGGATTATTACCTCTTCATCACCTTAAGCACCATCTACGGTAAAAAATGTAAAGATCACAACCGGTTCAAAAGTGATCTCACGGTCTTCTTTGAACGTCAGCCTCATTCCTTTTAGGAAGAAGGAATCTCGTTGCCCAGCAGATGACTGCATATCATTCATCACGATTATTATGAGATACCCCACATAAACAATTCTCTCCACTTCATACTGATAAATGTCTAACTCTTTCATTATGACCATCGTATACTGATTGATGATTTTCCCTTACAAAACCTACCTTGAGAATATTTTCACGATAATTCGAAAATATTGTTTCTATCTATTACAAAACCTCGAAAACGTAACGAAAAAATTAGTGCTATGATTGCTTATTATTATGATTGAACAATTAACAGACTGCATATTTATAGGATTATTATTGCAGTAAGATTTCTCGCTAAGTATGTGCCAAGTTTGTATAACATATATTAGATTTCGTTGTTGTTTTTCGGTAAAGCTCTTTCAGCTGTCTGTCAGCTCCTTAGTAACACAAACAGATTATTCTATTTGCTTTTAAATCTCGCCAATCGTGATAGACAGGTCGAGGCTAATGCTCACACAGAATCGGGGTCAACGGTTCTGGTCCGAATATGTGCACCGGATATATGAGGTAATCGTTGTCTATCGAGTGAGCGGTGCCCGTCGGTGATACGGTAATCATCACTAATCCACTCGGGATGCGTCCGGTCACTTGTCTGCGCGTGGACGGAATAGCGCGCTTGACGCGGAGTGGGACTACCCGAACGGTAATGGGCCTTTGTCGAGATATAGACGCGATGCGGATGAGTCGCAGTCGCTGAGGCCATGATGCTGAGGTGCTACTCTTTACACTCCTCAACCACTACCGTAGCGTAGCCTATTTCGACTACTAAGATTAGTTGATGTGCCGTTCATCTTTAGCGATCCAATTTGATATAACATAGGAGTTACAGGTTGAGTTCCGTATCTAAACTCAAAAGTTCACGTTAGACCTTGATTTTTTTGCTGCGCTGTGAAGCGGTGTAGCTTTGAAAGTTTATCTGGAATATCCTGCCAGTGCCTATCCGTTTCCATTGCACTCCTTGGGCATTTTTCCAGAATTTTCAGACTGCCTTCTTTTGCACCGAAATGTGATAAGATTCTTATTCATAGAAAATAAGCTTGCTCAATAGCGAAAATCTGCGTAGCCGTTCAGTAAATATTTCTTAGGTTCTAAACACATTCTGTGATTTATCTTAAAAATCACTGAGGTGATTTGCTACCACGGGTCATATTTCCGATACGGTAATTTGGACGAATGCGCGTGCTAGATCTTATCATGGTTTGGCTAACCTTGTCAGGTTAAACTGACGACAGACTAATTGTCATTGAGACCGCTCTAAACTCCGCTCACACAATGGCATCAGTCTCGGCACATTCGGGGCCATCAATGTCGATAATCATCAAGTGGTTTCAAATTTCACCCTTCTTCCGCGTATTACTCGGCCTTCGTACGACATTAATTTGGGTTTTCTATCAGGATTCACTACGTCTAAGTTATGTGCTGTTCGTGAGTCGTTGTCACGAGTTTATTTATGCATCTTCTCAAATTTGTTCACGTGACTGAACTGTAATTTAGTAAACGTGGCTCAGTTTACAGTTCATCTTCTACTATATTAGTTAGATAATTTTCGTTTGTCTTCAAGTTACTTGATGACACCTTTATTTGTTCATTTGCCACGTCTTTACGCTCATTCACGAAACAAAAAGGTTAGTCAGGTCTATGATATTTTTCAGTGCTGCTGTTTCTTTACTGTTTTTACACGAAAATACTCATAAGTAAATTGTTGATTATTGTGACATTATTGTACTCTTGTATAAAGCTGCTGATGCTTCTCGGCTTGTGTGACCTTCCTTAGGAAATACTGCCATCACTTTCCTTCACCATTTGATACTTAGGTACACTCCAAGCGGCAATTAGGGTACAGATTATTGAGGATTTATTCAAATGTTGGAAAATGTTAATTTGAATACCATCTGATAATGTATTACGGCAATGAAGACCTATAAATATAGTTCAGACGATTCTGAGGTTACTTTAAGCACTTAGTTATATTAAGCAACAGTTTCGTACAGATCTCAGCATCAGTTCGATTTTTTCATGGTGTTTGTCAAATAGAACATCAACCTGATATGTTTAGGGCCGTACTTCTTGTGTTATATAATGCTACCGCTGCCTTTATCCTCTAAGCAATTAGAGCTCGTTCCATAATTTCTAGAGATCTTGTATAGCTGAACATTAGATTATGGTCAGATCATATTCCACCCCATAAAAATTTAGGATTGATGCACGATGATAGTTTGTTAACCAGACTTGATTATCTATATACATTCATACAGTTATATTTTACTTATTTGGCAAAGCTTAACACTTGTCATATTTAATTTGTCGCCTCGCACTCACTATTCACAAAAGTCCTGGGAATTTTGGGTAAATTCGGCTGCCACAAAATTTTCTCTACTCCACGGATAGTCTTGAATACTTACCGAATTGGGAATAGTTCTAGTAGAGCGCGATATTCAGAAAAGGGACATACTCTACTGATAGTAACTCTTGTATCTTATCTATGTCACCATAGAACTACCATACTAAGCCCCAACAGGTTTCGGATATTCATTGAAGTCCTCAATATCTTGTTTATGAAGGGGTTTCTAACATGACGGCAACCCAGAAACGGAAGTGTGTCACGTATACGAAGCAGAGTCGTGACCTTCTCGCTTCACCAAACCACGTGTCCTGACAGTGGTCGTAAAACGCGTGTGCTAAGAAGTCTCGCCACCTTGATCCTCTATTAAACCAATTCTCGTCCACGTCTCATGCAACGAGATGTTTTTTGCCACAGTTTGCCTGACCTACTTTATACCACCATCCCGTCACCTAGCAGTGTGATCATCATCCTGATCAGAAGTCTCTCAAACCGATTTCTGTTTTTTTCCCTCGAACTCTTCGAATGTAAAAGCTCAATACATGAGCAGAATTCTAAATATTTAACTCGTAGGCTGATTCATACCCCTGTGTATACAGCTCTCACTTTATTGGAAGAGGAATTTCTGAATACGTATTATCGGCAGTAGATGTTACTACATCTGTGATGAATGTGGTACTGTAAACGGTCATTCTTCTCGGAGACTTTCAAACTCTTCTGATGATTCAGCAAGTTGTTATGCCCAATTAATAAGTCAAAATTTCCTTAAATTCAAAACTTATTGCTTTTATTGTACTACATACGATTTGGGGAATATTCAGTGGCACATTCATCAAACTCAGATTTCCAATCGATTTCAAAGCTTTCCTTTGAATACTCTCTTTCTTCTATCCAAGCCCTCTCATAAATATTGCGACTTTGTGTCCATGTCATATTCTATGATATACATTCATTGAGTTTATGTAACTTGCTTAAGTTGGTCTGGAAAATCTTGCATATTTATGTAATTCCCACGAGGAAATTACCGCAGTAACAAGTGCACAAGTAATTATTTATAACACATCTCCAAAGGGTTTATAACTGGGAAACTTGTTATCTTGCTGTTCAAAATACTTTGAAGGAGCTTTAAACGTTTTGATGTGGCAGTGTAGTTAGAAGTAAGGCTAATCCCAGGAAAAGCTTGGAAGACTACGCGTGTGAAACTTCATACCGGAAACATAAAAAGGCAGTTCGCTAGAAAGTGAGTCGCATGAACAATCCAAACTGACTGAGTACTTTTGCATTGTGACGAAACCTAATTGAGTTAATCGTTGTCTGCTCAGTTTACTCGATAATTAGCAGGCCTATTTGAGAAGTGGTATCAATCCATGGATCTCTGTAATAAGAAAGGTAATGAGTCGATTGGTTGCAAAGTTGCGCAAAACGCATTCTCACATTGGACTAGGCCCTCAAGATTTTGATGTCTGATTCTGCTTGTATTTCCGAATTGACATATTTCAACTAGGGATAAATTGTAATGAACAGAGTAAAAGCCGGTTTTTTTTCAATTTTGGAAAATTGTGGAATTCGTGCACATTTATAGCTCAGCATGAAGCTTATTTAACCATTTGCATAAAACTGAAGCTCTGAGACTATGGAAAGATCAAAAAGCAGCTATGCCCTCGCCTTCGTTTTTGAAAGATTAATAAATGATTTTACGATGATGAGAGATTTTTTCTCTAAAGAAGTAATGGAGGTGTTTGACTGATTGTATTGCAAACATTTTGACCTTTCCAGGCTCTGAAGAAAGCGAACTGCCGAAACGTCAGCTATCGAATAAAGTTTAATGTAACACCTCGTGTTCTGCTCAAAGAAGAAAATCAAGGATGATGAGAGATTTTACGAAATACCCAAAATAGTAGAGATTTGAGAAGAAGTACTGAACGGTATGCGAGAATCTGGGATTATGTTTGATAAGGCAGGAGTTTTGCAGCTGAGTACGTTCAACTATTGCAACCTGGAAATTTCTGTGCTAGCGTGAAATATAATATGATTGCTGTCTTTGTGTTAACTAATTAAAGGCACAGATATCCAAATCTCTTCCACGTTCCATCGATTGTGTGAACTCACTTCTTTATTATTATAATCCGAGTTCAGATAAATATGCTCTCATAACTGACACCAAACTACCTATTAATCAGCATGACCATCTTTTGATCAGCTTTGGCTTTGGGAAGTGCTGCGTAACTTCGTCGCTATTAAAGCACTGAGTGATCATTATAAGTTATCATACAGGGTCCCTTTCCTCGTCCGTAGATCGCAATACGCAAAACGGAAGAGACAAAAGCATTGTAGTTAGGAATAAGATGAGCCGATGAAGCCTCAAAAACGGTGACATCTTTGATTGTCTTCAATTCATGCGACATTACCTTGTCAAGCTTCTTCCATTTTCAATCTTCTAAAAATGCTTATACCTTGCTCTAGTAGTTCTTCATCATTCGTCTATCTGCTCCTACCTGCCAGTTTCACCACCGTCAGTTACAGATCTAAGAACAAGACGTCCTTTTTTTGGAAACACCAAAATGGCTGTTTTGGATGGCGGTAGTGAACTGACAAGAAAACGTGAATTCCGAAAGAAACATAACGTTTTAGATTTGTTTCATATCCAGAGAGCTTATACTATGATTTCAACTATACAAAGCTGCAGGCGCATGAAAAGGAGTCATGCACCTGTGTGCACAAAACTCAACAATATCACAAAAAATGCTAAAACTAGTGCAAGATAAGTGAATTTACAACTCACTTTGGCACTGTCATTGGATCCGTTTTTCACTTGGTTTTCTCACTGTGCGGATCCCAGTACTTCTAGCATTCAAATAGTTTTTTTCGTCTTCTTCTTAAACTTCGTAGAGAATTGGTTCAGCAAGCCTCGTTGCAATCTCGATGCTAGCCTGATTGTGGCTTCCGGGGCGTTCGTTGTTGACTACAGGAAAGTGTTGAGAGTGGAGTTTCGGCCCTCGTTCGTCACGACGAGCATCACAACCACTCGGCCACGGCGCATTCCATTTAGCCGAATTGCGTCCAATTACTCAATTTAAGTAGTGTAGTAGTTACAAGTAAAAAATGAACATAGAGTGCTGAACTTACACCGTTGAGTCGATGGATGGACCTTCGATTCGATATTTTTGTTTAAGACAAATCACACCGTTCGTCCTTCCACGGTCGATACAGTAATGCGGGTACACTGGCATACATTACTGGGCCTCGTTTGTCCGCTTACATACCAGCTGTACCCCCCGAGTCAATCCAGGAAAGAAATAATATGGGAAAGGCACTGAGGTGAATAAACTATGAGCACCTCTGGTTGCCGATGTGAATTTCAATTATATACACGACTATATGGGATTTCAACTTCTACATCGTGAGGAGCGGTCGGTTGCGTTTATTTCATACCTCTGCTTTTGATTTCGGCCGAGCACCATCTTCGAATCAAATACTAGGGAGCTCGGCCGAGAATCCGTGGCCAAAACCCATTCCTTGGAAACGAGATCATGAAGACCTGAAGAAGCCCTTGCAAGGCTACGTCAAGTTTTCAAAGAATATTATATACCCGATCAACAATGTACCATTTGTGATGTGCTGGGGTCCGCACAACCAGTGAAGACGGACCATCAAGGTATCTAAGTAAGTAAGTAAACGACTGTATAAGTGATACTGAAAGCTGTTAGCTCAACTGTTTTCTATGCCAGTATGTGCGTATGAGGCTATACCCATTGACAAGTTGCTTGCTGATAGCTTCGTTACTCTATAATGTTGAAAGAAGGGTAGCAGAGCAGTAGTCTTGGCAATGTAGTGGTTAGCACACTCCTCCGGTAAAGGTCAAACTCGTGCACAATTGCCACTTGAAGATCAGAGTTTTGCATATTACTTAGCGCTCTTGGACATGTACCTATAATATTATAACGTTACTTGAAAAACGGTGGAATTAAAGAAATCATGTAGATTGCAGATTGTAGATTACATAAGTGACGCTTGATGCACATGTGTATACATGTAAGCTTGTACATATAACACAGATACGTGCACTTATATGTAAACACATATAACTGGAAAAGCAGTTCGATAATTTTATTGCTCACTATGGTGTCGAATATTTTTAGAATCAGGGTCGAAAATCCAGAATACTGATCTCAGATTACTTGAAAAACGTGGCATAGAAAAATTGAACAACCAGGCAACCAGGCAGGCAGATCTTGATATTTTCTATTCATACGCAACTGCGCGATACCTATAAATTTAGTAAATAAATCCATGGGAATGTTGTAGCCAAAATACTTGATGCGCGAAACTGCAGGAATTTATTCGTCTAATTTAGAGTAATTTGAATATTGTCAAGTTGGATTTATATAAATTATTTAATTTAATACTTAAGAGTCGTGTAACGTTACAAATCTCATTCAAGAATGATAGCTGGTAAGCAAAAATCCGACCTCAAACGGGAGTTGAACTTGCATTTCACCCTTAACGGAGCCGCATGCTACCACTACGCCACCGAGGTCGCCGCTTTGCCCCCTCTCTTCATATGATACGAACTATCATAGCTGTCAGCAATTAAACCCCTATTTATTTTGCTCTTTAACCCTCGGTACGAGTGAAGCGCGGGTTCAACTCCCGTAAGAGGTCGAGTTTTCGCTTACCACTGAAAATTCTTAGATGAATGTTTGTGACATCCTATGACTGTTAAGGCAATAAGTCAAGGATTCTATATAGATTATACATATTCAATGGCTGTAAATATTTGGGTTTAACGCCAGTTTGTGCTGACCCAACTAAACCCATTAAAAGTTGGTTCCTACAGCAAATCTGTGGCCTCACTAGTATAGTGGTAGCATGCTCCATTGGGGATGGAACGCCGGTTCAGCTCCCGTCTAAGGTTGGATTTTTGCTTGCCACCTAATCTTAGATGAATATTGTCTGATTGAGCTATTCTCCGGTTATTCGTTCATTCTGTCAAGATCAGTTACGATCCTTTTAGATTTTCATTACCTTTTGTTTCATGCTTTCATTGTCATTGCTATCTAGTAAGGTTTCATTTTAGAAAGCATAGTGATTGTGAACTTATTCAAAGAAATAATATAACGAGCATATAGTAGTCATATGTGTGCTTGTGAAATAGAACACTGGCAAACATGTGAAAAACACTGCTTTGTAAGTGAAAAAAAATTTGTATAACATCCAGTTTCTCTCCTCTTACCAAGCCTAACAATATTCGACTAATTACAGTTTCCTCAGACATAAAATTGTGTAGACTCTTACTTATTTCTAGAGAAATTTTATTTGAAATTTTTTGTTATACATAACACGTCATCCCATCTTCTTCTGCGGACTCTAGCACTTACGTTCGATTTGCTTCTTCGCAATCGTTGTCCATTAAGGTTAGAACATTTCACGTGTTGTTTCGGGTCACTTCTTGAGAACTTTGTTCTTCATAAATCTCATAGAAAAATGGTCGAGTCGATTATCTTTGCTATCTTGGAGATTTCGAGCCAAAGGCGTTGCCAAGTGAATGGTAAGACAGTGATGGAGGGCGGAAATCAACCGTCACCCTGTATCCTAAGATACTGTTTACACTAACATTTCGTCACTCTCAATGAAAATTCTCTAATGAACACTTTTATTCTAATGTAGTTCATTTTCTGAAGAGTTATTAGAAAGTTTGAACTTTAAATAGCGTTAGTCTTTAGCTTTGTGCTATGGATATGTTCGTAACTATGACAAGATTTGATCTACCGCTGAATACGCCTTTAGAGTCCAGACAATGCTTGTTTCTATTTGACGGTAATTATCATCCCCACCGTTACACATTCCAACGTTGGACGCTTGATTGAAACTCGATGCCTTGGTCACTGCATAACTGGATCAGACTCGCTACCGAAATGAATATCTAGATGTTCCGCCTTGTCGGCAAGGGTGTAGCATGGTTGTTGTAAAAATTGTGCTCTTCATGAATTGGAGCTCGTCCGATCCCATGCTATGGGGTATACCAGGCCATAAGTCTTGCTCAACGAAGAAAAGTAGAATTACTTTCCTGTGACAGGATGAGAAAGTTGGACTTGATATAGAAATATCCCATTGCATATGGGTTTATACATAGGTAATTCGTTCACATTCACGATGTTGAACAGAGTCGAAGGCGCAGTACATATTGAGGGACCGATCAAAGCTGAGCGTTGTATAGCGTTGATCAAAGCTATTTCTGCGTCTTATTTTTTGTCAATCTGACAGATGTATAAGCAACAGTCTATTTGTATTATCTGCCTAATTTGATAACTCTCAAATTCATTATATTGGTGCACGCGATTTTCTAATATTTCTTCAAGATTTCACGTATGTTACGTTTTTTTAGGGAATATCAATTCTCATGAAGCGTTGGAGAATATTTATTTTTGATTTTCTTCACCAATAACTATCCTTTGGATTTCGGCTTCTCCATCATCCGTGAGCGGTCTGTATATTTTCTTCCTGTGCTTTTAATTTCGCTCTAACACCTTCTCCGAATCAACTAGTGGGAGACTCGGCCGAAGATTCGTCGTCGAAACCCATTCTTGAGAGCGACATCATGAACACAGGAAGATGCCCTTGCAAGGTTACATCAGGAAACCAAAAATTAACATAAGCACGACCAGCAATATACCACTTGGAATATGTGCTGTGTTCCGCACAATTAGTGATGACGGACCATCTAACTATCTAAGTAAGTGTGTATAAGTAAGTCTAATTATGTCCAAACACCAACCATTATTAGCCAGTATTTCCTTCTTATGCTTCCACCTATCCATCACCTTGGCAATCTTCGAATAGCACGAATAGAATTTGCCTTATCTGTTAAAGATAAGCTAACAATGAAGCTATTACTTTTGGCGAAACTCTTCGAACAGAAAAGAGTGCGGAAAATGATAGAGAACTACTTTATTTTCTTTACCTTTCCCAATATTTTTCTTTTTTCCTCGACAAAGCAAGATCGCTCGTTCATCTATTGGTCACTTCGTCAACGGTGACGAGTGGTTCTCAGTTGCGTAATGCTTTTGCGAGATACATGTGATGTGCGACCGCCGGGCCAGCCCGCCAATCGTATCCAGTTTTCCAACCTGCTTTCCAGTCAAGCCCTCGATCATTCTCCGTCAGCCAGTAGTGTTTCTTATCTTACAAAAAGGTGAAGACTACTGCTGCTCGATGATATCTATGTTGAAGCGAGTAAGTAAGCCATTTAGCTCAGTCTGAATGTAAAATTGAAAGGGTGTCCTCATCACTGTTTAACTGTAATTCGCTCCATAGTTATCAATTCCGGAGTGTTTTTCCAGATCATCCGTAGCAAACCGACAGCTGAAAAAGGAGAAAGAAACTGGGAGTAGGAGCCCGGTCATAAAGGCATGAAAAAAGTCGTGCATAAGGAAAGTAGTACAAGAACACGAAGTGTGACCAACGTATACGTACGTTTTTGCAATGGGCAATGCTGGCACGATGAAAGCACAGCGATAACAAAGTCTTCAATAGTTACATTGAAATCGTTCAAATATGATTAATAGCCAAGACCTATCAGCCAAGAAACTCACTTTCGTATTTCCGACCTCTTGAGCTTTGATGAAAAGTCTTCAAAGGTTGCAGTTTTTGAATCTTCTCCTCTTAGTAAATTTCTTCTCTAGGCTGACATATAGCTTTCAGATACCCGTAGGAATTCAAACTTAATTATCTTAGTAATTCAATTCATAGCATTTCTCTCTATTGGGAGACCACGAAAACTTAACACTGACTTTGAACAAAACAGAGTCTCCCATGCCACTCCTCAGTTTCTATCGTAAATCCCTCGTTTGCGTTGTAGGGCGCACACGCGAAGAGATTGTCTTCGCTGATGTTTAGTACGTTATTGCTTAGCCGCCGCCCGTAGATCTGCGTTGTCATGACTGACCCGCTCATCGGCAAACCTGTTTTCATCTACACACTAGCCCCTGGCGAGTGAGATGGCTTGGGATGTCCTGTGGATTGCTGAGTGAGGCTTGGCTTGTTACATGCAACTAGTCTACGTAAGTCTGCCGAAGGAAGTGCTGGTTGTCTTTTAGGCATCGAGTGGCGTTCATCTCGAACTCGTTTTTGCTTGTAGCTGCCTAGAGGGCCACCGAACCACTGGCTATGCCACGCCCCGGCCACCACCAGCACCTTGGTTGATGCTCCTCCCATTGGCGATTGACCAACACAATAGCGTAATAAGACGACAGTAGCCCTGTCGTCCGACGACACTTGTCAGACCACGCCCTTTCCTCCATCACCAACGAAGGCATTAGCTTCGTCAGTGGCGTCCGGACGAGATGCTCGATGTTTCTTTTGTGTTGCAATTTCACTGTTCTTCATGATTGTCAGGGAATTTCATCGCTTTCTTTCACGAATATAACCCCAAACATGCAAATCAATGTTATGTATCCACAATAAAAGAAAATATACAACTGGAGTTAGAACCAAATCGCAAAACAAATCGTGTGATTTCTCACATTCACTTATTCATATGGCTTTTTTCTGTTTATCTATATACTTTTTACTTAGTGACTGACTTTGGAGTTTTAGGGTTCTTTCCGTCCAAAAGCTACCAAGGACATCTAAATCTTCAACAAAGGTTAAAAGAGCGAACAGCTATGTTCGTATTTATTTCGCTTTTTCCCGTGAATATCTCCCGGATCTGTGACGCGACTGTAATCCGTTCCACGGCACTCAGTATCCTTCTTTTGACGATCCACAACGCACTCTTGAGTTTCGAGTCTCGTTCACATATCTTCTTTATTCCACTGTAAAGATCCAACTTTAGAAAAAACTGCCACTCAACGGTAAATTCGCTTCCCAACAAAATCTTCTCACTGGAACTCTTTGTGATCGCAACATATAGTTCTAGAATTCAACGTTGAATATTTTAGTAAAGGTTGAGTAATAGAAAATTCACCTCAACCTTCTAACCACGTTTTATATTCAAAGATACTTCATGTGACTTTTTTCGTGCCAAGCAGATAGTCCATAAATCTCAAAGATATTTCAAGTGACTCTTTCGTGCCAAGCAGGTAGTACAAAAATCACCAAGATTCAGTTCAGATGGACAGTTTACTTATGATAGGAAAGACGTGATATATTGTAAAGATCACTTTTTGCTCAAGACGTTGTTAAGTTATTTATGCACTTTTTTGATTAGTTAGTATTTTTGATAATGTTTTCGTGATCGCACGCTTTACTTGTCACGTAATTGCTAATCTGATTTGATGTTCAATCGATGACAAATAGAATTCCGACAAAACTCGTCATGTTGAGAATTTGAACATCGTTTTCGTTTGTGTTGATCAAGTGTTCTGCACAAACGAGTGACCGAATCTAGGCTATGTAACCATCACGTTTCTCGCCGTTTTGTCGCTCGCGTCGCTCGCTCGCCATCAGTTGTCTCCATGAAAGATATTGTGCATCGACTACTAAACAACCAATATGCTAATTCGTCCGGTTATCGTAAAGTATTCGGTAGACATATTCTTCAAGAGCAGATCTAACATGGCCTACATAACTTATGAGCCATAATGAATCGTCTATATGTATCCCTTGCGGTCCACCCCTACTATATCAGATTACAGCAATCCATGGACGGAAACGTAGTATTTTATCACTCAGTCAGCTACCTATATCATTAAATTCATTTGTTTTGCAATAAAAAAAACACTGAAGCAGGGTAATGCAATATTTTGTAGTTGAGTAATTGAGATACTTGAGATCTAATCTGATAGCATGATAACATGTCTGAGCCTGATATGTGGTCTGTTACGGCACTCATACAATACTCGACATGAGTGCCTTATCCGACCTCATAACAGGCTCAGACATGTCGCCTTGTTATCAGAATATCACTGTTCTAAGTGAGGTCTATATAAACAGTTGAGAGTAGGAAACTATTCATTTTACTAGCCAGAAGCACTAGACTATGGTCACTTCAAGGTCGGGTATTTTGTCACCTGACTTGCGGTAATCTATAATTCAGCGTCGATTCCTTTCTATGTATCCAGAGTGAAAAACGATCAGGAAACAAAAGATATTCTTTTTTTAATAACCGCTCTTCAAATACAAGAAGTTCATTGTTTCACTAGGGTTAAAGGTTACCACACCTTTTCAAATCTCTTTGTTTAGTTCTGAACATGCTACATGTTTTTTTTTTGCACTTCGCAACATCTGTTCCTTATTCAATCTGAGTTAAGAGCCTTGATTGTGAACGCTATTTCATCGTATTTTTTGGAATTGAAGTACACATATATCAGAACTTTTGACTTAGGCCTCCAATGCTACAACTGCCTCAACCTGGTTCATTTCCCTCATTCCCGTCAGCCTTTGCGGCGTTCGCCTCACAGCTGCAGTCACCACATTTTCAGGTTTGTTACAGCAAGTGCGACCTTTATACCCATAAGGTAAGCTTTCATTATTTCAGTCTCTACTACAATCGCAGGTCGCTGCGCTACAATCACAACATATTGCTGCCTTACAAACTGTTGCAGGCAGTACTTCAACTGATACCAAACCGAGAATGGTGAACATTAAGTGCTATATCATCTGGTCTTTCTGTGTGTGCATTTTCAAAAATGATGATAATGGGAACGTTTCCAGAATGCAGACTATACGATGCCTCGTAAACGGGTTGGAGGTTCAACGATGAAGACGGCAAAAGCAAGTTTTTCTTTATCTTTTTCGCTTCTCGAACACTTACCCCATTGAATTGCATAAGGATGCACGTTCCGGCTTACCTTTTTGCTAGACTTTTTGGGCCACTCAAGAAGTGGGCTTTAAAAAAATCACAGCATGGGTAATATTATAAACGAAAAGTCATTTGGATCACTACCATCCCCAGAAATCCGCATTAGCAGATTTTACTGTACTAGAATAATTGGCTATGATTCCCTAGAATCTCAAAGTTATTCCAATCCATACGCTTTAATTTTAGTTTGATCGCGTTTATTGCAATAGGATGAAGTTGAAGGATAAAGTGTTCGAAGCATTCGTGTTATGATAGAGATCACTGAATACATATTCGTCCATACAATCGCCTTTTGTGGCCCACTGACAGATCAGTGTTTTCATCATCTTAGCCTTCAGTTTCACCAGACTAGTGATGCTGGATGAGCAGGAGTGTCGGCTGGACTATGGCAGGGGATCGCACTCAAGATCAACATCTCAAGGCACCCTTGATCACTATATTACATATACTTCTTTTGTGACACACATCACCCTACAGTGAACAAAATGAACTGAGAAGATATATTTCGTAGAATCCTTATGAAGCCTTTGATTTCAAGATAATACTTTCGTAAACTTTTCATTCGACGATTGCTTAGAAGCCCCTAGTAATATGCGTGGAAATGTTTCCGGTTTTGGTTAGTCACATTATCATTTCCGGACGGGTTCCGCGTTCTTCTGCAGCGTCTTTTTGCAGGTATGGCGGTTTTTCGACGAGTTGCCGACACCTGAACAAGCGGCCGAGTGCCGGCTATGTAGGAAGAAGATCAAAGCCACTAACAGCAGGTTTATCTATCATAAGGCATCCACCGTTTCTCTTAATTTCACTAGAAAACAGTATGAAAGGTAGTTTGAAACCCATTGGTGAATTCGGTGCAGGTTATTTAGAATGGTCAGAGCCATTAAAATTGCTGCGTCATAGAGAGATTCCGATGCTAAATAACAATCGAATAATGTAATAAAGGATATCTTAAGAACTTATCTTTATGGTTTTCTATCATTAGGATGTTAAAAATTCTCTTTTACATTGTCGTCTGGAGGTTTTGAAACCACTTTCTAAGTGGAGATCATTTGGTTTGCACTATTTTTGATATTCAGGAATAATTCTTAAAATATTTACTGTATAAATTAGAAAACATTGTTCACCACCAGTACTTCTAAGTTGGGTGTTCGGCTTCCAGCTTACTCATCTGTGCTCCAGATCAAACATGCTGGCGTCAGAGTTATAGTTACACAATTGATCCTATCAAATCGTCGTATAATTCCGATGTTCCGGCGAAAATGACTTGCGATCTTTGTTAAGGTCTGAACGAGACTTTACGTTGTTGACGGCCGAACACCACCAAACTGAAACATCTAACTTCCAGTAGGCAGCTGTTCCTAGAAAACAAAGCTTGGCATTTTATTCGGGGGGCACTGGTTTGGGTAAAAGGAGAAGAATTTTTTCGTGCCTTGGTTCTACTCTGATGTCAGACATCAAAGACACAATCTAGTACATGGAATAAGTTTAAAAGTTCACAGATTCAAAACTTGTCAATTATGGAAGAAAGGGGGTTTGGTCTTTGTTATAATAATGTTTTGAAGAACAACTCAAGTTTTTTAAGCCTCATAAGAGACATTGCCACAATATAATTCTTGGGATAAATCTACTTTATTGAAGTGAAAAGTTCTTTTCTGTTGTTTTCAAAATAGACAAAATCCTGGTGAAAGTGGTATTCCTGAATCAAGATTCAAAAACGTTTCACAGTAATGACTCACCTTGGTTTTGATTTTCCTCTCTTTGGTAATAACAGGCCAGACCTTAAAAAGTATTTTCAGCACTACCGGCATGATACGACATCTTCGGAGCTGTCATGTGCAGGAATACCAGCAGGTTCAGGAGGCACGTCAATCCACGCTGATCCTGAAAATGGGTGAGTCGATGACGACCATAACAAACTCACTCATCTAGCCAGATGACATATATCATGATCCGGTCAACATATGTTCCTGAATTTTTTGCAAGCAGTCAGACAGAATGACTAGAACGAGTTCTGTTGAAGTTCACAGCTACACACAGTTATCGAGCCAAAAAAAGAGCACAACGGTGACCAGATCTATTCAGATAACTGTCGTCCCATACCTTGAAGTTTATAAAGATTTATACAGACGGCGACAAACTCAAAGCCAAAGAGAGCTACTCAATGTGTTGAATTCTGACCAACAAACAAAAATTTGTGAGGAAATGATTTTGAGCTAGTTTTACTATGCACTTAATTCGTTCTTTCCTTATCCATTACTGGCACTGACATGGCACGGTCTGCATGAGACAAATGAATCCGAAGCGAATTCGTCGATTCATAGTGTTACTTCGCAAAAGCAAACGGGGGCAGAAAAATGTTCAATTTTTCAGTCTGTCTGCTTTACTATCGTTCCTTTAGTATTTAGTACTCTCTCTATGTGCTTTCCTTTGTTATTTCTTTGAGCTTGCAACCATTTTTTGCACTTGAATTGGAAAAAAAAGTGCAATTTCATTTGCAAATTCAGATAAATAAACTGCACCCAATAGTTAGGTGCCATCTTATCCAAGCAGCTGATTGGTCTTTGACGAACTCTCGTATGGAACATCGCCATCATGGTGTTGGGCCGTGGTTAACTACTTCGTCGTGATTATTGTTGAACGCTGCGACCCTATAGTGGCTAATGTTTACTTTTCGACGATACTTCACACATTTAATTTATACTTCTACTGTTCATTTGACTTTACTAAGAACAGGAAAGCAGAGCTGTCAAGGACATTGGCTGATGAAGGCTCTGAACTTGTAAGCAGTGTGAATGGCAATTGCTCACCTATGACTTAGTTACACACCTGCGTGCATTATTATTTACATTCATTACTGCGAATACCACAGCAATTTTTACCTTAACTTTCTCAAGACTAGGTTTCTTTTCACATGTTTGAGGGCTGAGCCCGTTTTTTTTTTGTTCTCTACGTATGCGGCGCAATGACAACCTTATAGAAAGACTAGCTTAAGTTCAACTCAGAACATGCCAAAATTGCTGCTTAGTTCCTTATGATCCATAAAGACAAGGAATCAATTGCCAACAAAATATATATGAGTTTGTCATAAGCCTTGATAATACAAGCGGTGAACGACGCTAGCATATACACTACCAACGCGTGAGCTAGTTTCCAAAGACTTGCTAACGCTTCAATCCTAGCAATACGCCAAGGAACTCAGCTATAACGACATGTTCCGAACTATTATTATACGTTATGGCCACTCAGTTAAGAAATACTTGAGCTATACACAGGTGGTTTTATATCTCAAATCTTCGAGCACCTTTTGATACAACAACGAACAATCTACGATGAGACTAGGTCACACTAACGTGCATGTTATGAATGCGTTTGGTGCTGATCAGTCTCTTAGGAGTTTGTCATGCACTCCATCAATTTTGTAGCATCACCGCGAGTGTTGAATATAAATTTAGCCTATATCAAATCATAAAGAAATATCTATGCACACCTTAACAATTCTGATACTAACTTACCTATTTTGTCAAGATGGAGAATAGCTCGGAGCGCGGAATCAAACCCAGTGATCACGTCTATCTGTATTGGGGTAACTCTATATACTTCATCAACAGGCGCCCATGTTTTGTGCTATAAAAGTTAGCACAAATCTACGTGAAGATCTGAAAGTCAGCAGGCTTTAGCACACCATGCGAAATGATCTCGGCCCAGCATCATCATCATCATAGCGACCGGTTTGACCAGAACAAATCTCGCTGAACAAAGACCGCCATGCGTACGCTCGTACGCTCACTCCGTAACGTTGTGCATTTCGGATCGCAAAAGAGAAGCTGCACTTTTTACGGCGATGAGAGTTTTCAAATCTGTTCCCCCCACCTTTCTCACTCCACTAATTTCCCCTATCCACAAGAAAAAATAGTGGGGGAATATTTTAGAAAAAATATGATATAAGGTAGATTTATTTGTGTTTTATAGACAGATGATTAAGCGCTAAGGGCAAAAGAATCTACAGAAAGAAATTCGCCACAAAAACAACTTCTGAGTTCGTTTTTGACTCAACGCATGAGTGTTTATTTGAAACCTTCTCTTAGACTAGTCATCTCATCATCTTCCATCATATTCAAATTTTTCTCTATGGTTTGAAATTGTGAAGAATTAATGATGCTCGTCGCGAGCGGTCAATTGGCCTTCCTATCAGTCGCTATCGGAAACCGGCTGCTCGACGTCACCAGGTACCACCTGTCCATTCATCGATGCTCATCCTCATTGCAGTAATCGTCGAACGGAATGACTCAGGTAACGAACAGGTAGCACCAGCTGGTTGTCTGGCGCTCTGGAGCACCGTATTCAAACCGGGTATACCGATACCTTCAACCTACTGACGGGAAAATGAGCATTCGTATTTCGAAGCAAATAAGAATATTCTTTATTTCTAATTTGATGACATGGCCCCAAATTAGTTTTCTAATAACTATCCGACGTTGGCATAGCTTACATATGAGCATAATTTTTAGTGCAATAGAGGAATTATTTCCAATTTTTTCCATCTAAAGACAAGTTTTTCTTTAGAAGAGAAAGCTCGTGCTCAACTTCTTCGGGAAATGAACACTCATGTAGCGTCGACAATGGTTGCCCACATCACCAAAAAGACATCACCCGAACCGCAAAAGAGCCCTTCTGGTACACTAGCACATCTTTTATGAAAATATTTCTATTCTTCTAAGCGGTTACTTCCTATCTTTCGACAGTCATCAAAGTGTAAGGAAAGTGTTGACTCGGTTTTCGTTGTCCTCCATATCAAGCTAGTGCCTAGACAGTAACGTTCAGTGTTATTTAGCTTCTTCATCATCCAGTGACACTGCCTCGTCAGCTTCATCATTATTCGGGCCAGCTTTACCTCCTGTACAGCCTCTTTCCATAACTCCAGCCGGCTTACCGGCACCAAAGCCTGTAAAGGTTGTTGCACAATCAATGACTATCAAGCAAGATGCCACTGAGGTTCCGTTATATTTTTGCCAGTTTTATATCACTTAACACTATAGAAAACACTTCAAATGTTTTTTGAAGTAATGTGCAAGATCTCACTTTAATGAGCGTCCATTTTTAATTTGTTTATAAAGGAGTAGTTTATAAGAAACTGCAACCGTTTAGTACTATTGCCGCAAGGCTCCAACTCAAACCTTTCGGATGCCACACTTTCAAATTCAGGTTGAAGATGATGCTCACGAGCCAACCGATCTTAGCGCAAAACCATCAGCGTTCGCCACATTGGGCCAAAAAAAGGGCACAGAGAAAATCGAGAACGGTGCAGACCAAAAGCCATTGCCGACTTCAATGTCACGAAATTTTCAACTACGAAACGTCGATGAGAGAAAAATCAACGCACAGGTAGGTAGATCATTATTTTCCGTGAAACAATAATACTGTGAATCACGTTCACCACGATAATAGTCGAATACTACTTCATTAATTTCGGTCTTCTCTCCATTATGTAGAGTTGTATTCAAGTTATCAGCTCGGCAAAATATGTCACATACATAGGCGCTGGAGACGCTTTCAAATTTCCCATTTTTCCTTCTTCATGCAACACCCACCAAAATTAGCTATTCCCATACATAGAGAGCGTCCATGAGCACTTCTGAAATGTCGTTTCTGTAGGTAAACGTTACCATAATGAAACTCGGAAAGTTCTTTATCATGAGCAGGTGTTGTTCTCGTCGAACGATGCCGTCAGTGATAAACGCAGGAGATGATAGTGCTAAGTGGCAGATGTTCTTCGGGCGATATGGAATGCATGTGCAGCAGACGGCTGGTTGGTTGGCTGGTCTACGCCGTCTTTTTTTCGGCCATTTCCTATTTGACTCACGGAGAAGTGCAGGTGCTCGCTGGCGCACTATACAAAACATTCTGCAGGCGGTTGATGGAATTCAAAGCCGAGACACTGAAGCTTTTCAAATAAATTTGAAGAGAAGGGATTGCAGAAACTTCAAGGTCACAGCTAATTTCAAAATAGTTTTTCGTCACCAATTACTGCTAATATTTCGACATAGTGAGCGAATGAAGGTCCTACTCAAGAGAAATTTTCTGCAGGTGCTCTATTACACTTTTGTGAACAGCTTTAGTGATTTTGAAACTTAATAGGAAGCGAGACCTGTGGTCATGTTTTTTTAAGCCATCTTTTGAGATTTCTAAGCTCTCTAAAGCACTTTATCTGAGTTGTGAGCCAAAGCAACACGACGATCTCAAGAAATCTGTCTGCATGTCAAAACTGTTTGATGATTGCTAAATTAATGCTGGTATCAATACAACGCTGTGATTGTTTTAGATTATATGGATTGAGAGGTACAAATGAGTCTCAATTATATCATTGCGTGATTGTAGCCCACCTCTTTGGGAAACGTAGCCACAATACTCCAGCTTTATCTATCCACCGTTTTACATCATCTCCAGAATATTGTGTGGCTGAGCATGACTATTATGCTTTTCTTGACCTTTGCTTACCTAATATTATTATGAATGAACCTACTTGCAAACACTAATTCCTTCCTTTCTGGATAAGCGAGCAATTTAAGTAAACAGATGTATTTCGATGAATTCAACAATTTTGAGAAATAATTTCTTTACATTATCTCTAACTGTGGCTTCTCCTCGTTACTAATCTCTGGTTGGAACCTCACTGCCGACTGGAAGTCGGGTTCTTCTTAGGATTGTGCTTATATGTGTGAGTTTCGGCTTTGGCGATCAGCACTGCTACTGAACCGGTTCCGCATCCCACGCCGATCCCGCGCTCACACTTCAATTATACGGTAATTGGCCATTGTCGACGGCGCGTCCACTCGTCGAAGAAGCACGTTCAGCAAGCCAGCTATATTTGGCCAACACACATCACAAGAATTTATGACGCGATTGTGATGGGTTGAGCAGACGATGCCGACAACTACAAGTGTGTTGAGTGATATGAAAGAGTGATAGCAGAGCAGGAGCCCGGTAGTGTGGTGGCTAGCGCACGCTCCCTAAAAGGGTGAGATGCAGGTTCAACTCCTGTCCAAGATTAAGTGCTTTACACATCATTCAGTATCCTTGACATATATATATAACATATAAGAACGTTATCAAAGTTGTAAGAAAGGGAACTATTGAAGCAATGAGAGTATTCACTTGACAGAACAGATTTTACCCCAACATTGATAAACAAGCTACTTTTGTTCCTAAGAACTGTTGGTGATGATCTGACACAAGGTTGTCAGCATGTGTTGTGCATTCCAATACCTTGCGTTTTGAAGATTTTGCCTTTTTCAAAACCGCTATCCTGGTGCTTACGTCTTCTAAGAAAACGAAACACTCTGTGCTTCTGCTCACCTAAAACTATTTTAAGCGTAATATCTTCACACCAAGCAAGGCAGCAAAACTCATGTCCATTCGAATCGACAGTTTCGTATTTTTCGCAGATCGTCGTCGATTTTTTGATATTGTTTAAGCATCTGTAAATTAACCGTTTTGCTAGTAAAGTACCATAACTGATAGGTTCAATCTTTAACCTTGTCGCGCCGCATTCCCAATCCAACAGAGCTGAATTGTGGGTACAAGTTTTCCTCAAAGTAAGTCTATCGTCTTACGGTGTACGCCGTGATTTCAACTGGAGTATGTGAGGAAATCTACACAACGTGAATAACTCGTAAAGCTAGTTCGGTTCGCAAATGGCTAACACTGTTGTTGTTGTTGACATCATTGCAACTGGACAACTAGTTCAGGAAATATGTAGCAAACATCACAACATCAATAGAAATGTTTTGCATAGAAGCAGATTCCTTGATATCACATAAAAAGACCAATTTTATAGCCAAAATCGTTCTATGGATGAATCATCAAGACCTAATCTAACCATTGCACTCCATGTCATGAATAGATGAGTATTCGTTTCTAATACTTCTCCGTGTATTCATAAATTAGTTGCGATTGAGCTTGTGTGCCTTTGCGGACTTCAAATCGGACTTCGTGTCGTTTAAAGCTTGCCATTGTTCAAGGTGACCTGGTTCTATGTGATCGCAATGTTTTCAGTCGGTCCTGACTGGAATTTCGATCCATCGCAAACGCGATACGACACGGTGCGATATTCTAACGATAAGAAGCTTTACGTTTTGGCAAAAAAATAAATGCACTAATGGGCTATCAGTGGTCACTGAAGGCTAGCTGGAGATTACTGGCGAACCATTCCATGCACTAGAAAGATCTTATACATTGAACATAATCTTTAAGAATTATAAACTATTTGCTCTCGGAAAGCTCAGTCTTGTTTATCACCTCCATTGTGTTGGAAACCTTGGGTAAAATAACCAAAAGCAGTATACGTAACTGGCACCAATGTTTCCATAATGAATAAAGAGATATGCACATCTTTGTAAATTGCTAGTTGATCCGATAAACAATGGAGTTTTCAAAAGTCGTAGGTGATCTTCCGTTGGTTTGATTAGGTGAGGATATCATTTAGTCTGTCCGTAAGCCCCTACAAATCACGACATTACCGTTTTTTCTTCGTGATCAATCTGTTTGATCACCTGACCGTCGTGTCTGTTTCACCTTGAGTACATAATCCGTGAAATATGCATGCGTTAATTCATCAAAAACTTGATTTTCAAGATCTAGAGACTCCCAGTTAATCTTTGCACGCTGATTAAATTTTTGTAGATATCGTTCAATCGTTTTCAGGGTGGTGGAAATTTGTCGAATTGTGATATAATCACTTTCCATAGCTACAAGTGGTGTAAAAATTAGTGCGGTCAGGAAGTATGAAAATAGGAATCGGCTCCGTAATCGACGTACTGTGTCAAGGTCATGAACGAAGGAGAGCGCAACTTGTTCCTCATGTTATTGCCTCTTGAAGTAGTTATACTTGTTGATGGTGCTGTCTAGCACGCCTATGACTTCTTCCTCATCCAGAATCTGACCGAATCAGCTCAATATGTTACTGAATCCTTGTGAATGCTCCTTGATATATTCGCAGTCTTGTTGTTTTCGCACCAATCTTTTACAATATTCGTGAAGCTGTTCTTACACAAGTCAGCTTTTCACCCCTTTTGAGGATTTTTCACACTTTGGTCAACAACCAGGGACACGATAGCGCTGTTTCTGCACCAACATTGACTAACAGACAAATGAAGGTAGTATAAATCGATGCGATAATTTCGGTGCACTATCCTTCAAGCTGTTTATTTTTCTATACTAATCATGCTCAATCGATAGCGATAGGCAAGATCAATGTAGAAATCCAGCTCCTTAAGTGGCTTGTTTCATCTGTTGTTTTCGATCTGCACAGATAGGTAATTTGCATGAGGGGTTTGTAGAGTACACTCAACAAACAAGCAACTTAGTAGTTTGTAAAATCCTTCCAGTATGATTAGCTTCTCTCCAATGTAACTATTGAAACTTGGCATATGAATTCTCTATATGCAGAAACATTTTTCATCAATCAATCATCTCAAGCTGAATTTTGTTTAGCACAGCCTTTTGAATAATGAGAGTTTGCGATCCTAGTTTGTGCGAAGGTATTTTCTTTGATATGAGTAATGTGCCGTTGATCATTTGATGTGGCTTGTGACATCCACTGGAGAGTGGTGATCATAAGGGGATGTTGTTCGGATGTTGCAATAAAAAAGGCAGATGGCATTGAGAAGTGACGAGGTGATAGGGTGCCCTTAGAAGGTCATGAACTATATTTATGTGCTAGTCCAGAGAAAAACGGCCACTGACTCTTCCTGTTTACATGGCTTATCTTGAGTAACAATGAATGCTGAAGATAATTTGTACATTAAACTTTTAAGTCTTTCAGATTGCCATGATGATGCTTATTGATCAAATTCCATCCAAAATTGTAGACGGTCATGGCTTTCGCAGTCTGATGAGGTAAGTTCAACCAAGGTGAAGTGTATCTTCATTTTTTTTCTTTCTTCTTTGTAAATGTTATTTTTTAGCTTCATTGACCTTCAGGTTCTCTTTGAATCATTGAATTATGAAGCTTGAATACATTGCGCACAAAACTTCGATCTTTTCAGAATGAATCTTTTATTTTTTTTTTACTGCTTTTTAACAGTCTTCCAATATCCGATACCATCATCGACAGTTTTAGATGTACATTTACAGTTTTTCCGTTTCTTTTTCAACGTATCTGTTCTAAGTTCCTCGTGCTGAACCAAAGTGAAGATTACTTATAATCAGCGAATGCTGTAAAATCAGTTGGAGGTTTCAACACATTTTTCAAATAAAAAGCTTACCGAATCTCCGAGAATGGACTTTCATAATTCACTTTCCTACTACCCGAGTATCCGATGCCATCAGCGACAGTTTTAGATGTACATTTACTGTACATTTACAGTGTTTCGCGTTTCTTTCTGTTCTAAATTCCTCGTGCTGAACTAAAGTGAAGATTACTTACATCCAACGATTGTGTAAATTCAGTTGAAGGTTTCAACACATTTTTTATAAAAAATGTTTACTGTAATCTCCAAGAATGGACTTTCTTGATTCAGTTTCCTAATACCCGAGTATCCGATGCCATCAGCGGCGTTGTTTGAATCAACGATTTGTCCAGAGGTAATCACTCAAATACAACCACATTTGGCTACACTATTCGTTGCAAATAAGTGAGTCTCACTTGATTGTTTCAACATTATATGGTCGTCGCTAAACAAATAGAACACAAACTTCAACAGCGAAATCATTTCTCAAAGTCTATAATGAAATTCAATGTTAAATAATGGTTATTAGTACAAGGCCTACTTTACAATGAAATAGTTGGCATTGTATCCACGAAGTTCAAACTTTCCACGTGTAGGTTTAACGGCTAATTGTGAATCGTTGTTTGTTCTAGAATGCCGTCCTAAGCTGGTCGAGTAGCTTTTTTTTCAAACACTGGATTAGCTGGACTAGAGCGCTTCCACACGAACTGAAGGTAATGGGCTGTTGTCAGACACATGTGGCATGAGTTCCCCAATCCGGATGGATGAGAGGCCTGCAAGGCTTGAGGCAGTTTTAGTCCCCCCGTGCTCGCGATAAACGGCGTCACTGCAATTGCGTTACCCATTGCGTTATTGTAGAAATAACGGTTTCTAGAGGTTACTTATTAAAAAATGGGCATCTGCCAGAAGCAGCGCACATTTTTAATGAAAGAGTGTGCTTGATTCACGGTCTTTGTGGGATACTAGATCTTTGTGAGAGTGAGACTTTCACATTATTTCCTTACCTGAAACTCTTTCAGCAGTCTTCCTTCACTCTTGCGGCTTCATGACCATTTTCTAATGATGCTCCAATTTAAATTTATTGCCAAATTAAGATGGTGTCCACCTCAGCTTTTCGTCTCTTGGCTAAAACCGGATATGAGGCATTTTGTTTTTTCGTAAAGGGCTCCTACAGCAGGTTCTCATAGTGTTTCTCTTCCATTATAGATTAGTCGCCACCCACTCACCCCCTGTCAGCGTTCATCCATCACCTCCTTGTGTCCTCCTGCACTTGTGAGGACGTCGAGCCCGCGAACGTTTCGAACGGGACGCCGTCGCCGTCTGATAGGCCTTTGTTGTGTTTCGCCTCGTGCCTTCCTGCGCTTCCCCAATCACTCACACATTGCCACCCGTAACGATGACAAAATGCTTTCGAACGTCGCCTGTCTCGTATCACATTCGAGAAATTCAACGACGAACCTGAAAACCGTCAGATTGGGGAGGCATTGAAGAAATTCAACGACGAAGGTGTCTTTGGGAGTGAGAAGTTTCTGGTGCAAAGTAATTGGCTCAACATAATAGTCTCCCAACACCGAACAGTAGCGAACTTTTGCTATCCAGAGAAAAGAAGACGCATAAGCATCACTTCGATGTCATCTGGGAACGTTTTCTTTATTGTTGAGAGGAAGTCTTGAGTCAGTGGTCGATTTGTTGCATGAAAACCTCATTAGATAATGCCCGCAAAGATTCGATTTTCAGGAATATAATACTACACTTCCAATACGCACAGCTTCAAGCATACTTAGTTTGCTCGTTTATGAAGTGCAATAGCGACAATCGCTCTAGCACAAAAACTTTTTGATAATCATGAATTATTTTTTTTGGTTCTCTCCGATCAGAAGGGAATAATGAAAAACCGATCTCATTCACTGGAGAGGACCTTTTCATAGAAGTGTTAATATTCATTCGAAATCTGAGACTTGAGGCTACAGCCCCACTTTGCCAGTTTTTCAAAATACCCCTTCATAGCGCTGTAACAGTTGGAATCAAATCTTGTTTTAAAAAATCACATGTTTTTTTCTCATATCTCGCTTATATTTCGCTGGACAAAACTCAAAACTCCTTCCTTGAAACGCTAGTATTCAAACTATAGCACAAGCTTCAAAGAGCTCAAAAATCTGTTTGCTTTTCAAAAAGCCTCTTTAATCTTTGATCTCCTCTAGCTTCTTGATTTGTGCTTTGAACCTCTCCAGACAAGCTCTTTCTTTAAACTATTAGTAATCAGATGTTTCCTGATTCTAGCCATGTGCTTATAGAAATACGGTTTAACAGGTAAAATAAGATCGAGCTCTGCTATTTTTGGCAACGTTGCTTACCTGCTACTCGAGACGTCGAGAGCCGTGGCAGGGAGCGTGGCAGAGGCAGGACGAAGCCGCACAATTGACATATTGTTATTCAGTTGGGGATTTTCTTCCGCTTCAAAAAAAACTGAGATAAGACGACTGACTAAGATACGACGAAAATTTCTCTACACATTGGTATGGTTCTCAGCTTCCAACGAATTGTACGCGTCATAAGAATGAGGCAAAAAGCGAGTGTGAAGCATAATTTTTGATGTGGATGCTACAGCGTTATAAAGGGACGTTTTGAAGAGAACGGTGACGTGGGACGGTTGCCCCAAGTCTTAGCCTTCAAATGGTGATTAAAATTTCTCTGCAGCGAATGAGATCGCTTTTTCATCTGTTTCCTCCTAATCAGAAAGCACCTTTTTCTCAAACATCTGTTATGGGCTTAGTGGAAATTATGTAGAAATCCCGTGCATTACGTTTTCTTCAGTTCTATAGATGTAAACTTTTTTTGATTCACTGGACTGCTTGCGGTGAAAATCACATCCTACCAGATCTATCTTAGTGCTCTGGGAAGAATCAATTCGGCTAATATTCAACAGCATCAATGAAGTCCCCAAAACCCTAGATCGGTAGCGAAGCTTAATGAAGGACTTCTCGAACTCAAAGACTTGCAAGAAAGAAGCAAGAAAGAAAGATAGAGATAAAAGATTCAATGAAAGCGTGATTTATGAGACACAACACACTGGAGAATGAAGTGCTGTTATCCATGCTGTAAGTGAAGTCTTGCCAAACTTTTTACATGAACCCTCATCACATATATGTAGGAACCTCGGCATTGTTTATATTTGACCCGCTTTTTCCCATTGATCTTCCACAAAGATGCAAAGATCTTGGCAGATTTCACGTGCTATTTCAGTTGCTGCTCAGAAATTTTCTTCTTCTTCATGGATGTCTTAAAAGGCAGCTTGGGACTATTTTCTTTGATTTGAGAGACAGCCGAGCTAAGGCGTCCCTAGGTGGACTTGCGGGTGAACGGTGGACGACGGAGCCGGACCTTCCTTCTTGATAACCATCCACACTATCCCGCTCCCGTTGATTTAGTCGGGCAGATATTCTCAAATAAAGTAATTAGATATATCTGGATATCTTTATAATGTGCAGAAGCAGGTTCTCGTAATGACTCTACATTCTTGATAAACAATAAGAAGGTAGCGATTGCTACAGCGATAATTTCAAAAATAGTTTTTCAAATGCTCACAATGAATGCAGTTGCTTTGAGCTTTTTGATAATGAATGCGAGACTTCTTCATTATTTTCTGCAGTCCACATGCAAATCCGTTCGAATCTTTGATGCAGTTGCTGGAGAAGCGACAAACTGCTGCCGACGACAGTCATACCGTCAACATGAATAGAATCGCTTCAAAGGTAAAAGTCTCATATGTATTTCAGGTGAGCTACTTAGCGAATTTGTAGTTTCAAGCCTACACTGTTGTCTATATTGATTTGCTATACAAAATTAGAAAAAGCTGAATAGTTCCAGCAGCAAGTTGTTCAGACATCGACGAAACGAGATGAAGATAATGATAGCTCGTGCTGTGTAAAAAGCAAAGCCGCTTTACAGCCACTGATAGAGGAATTCATCGACTACGTTGGACGGCTCTCATTTTCTAAGGTAAAGAAAGCTTTTTTCGACTTTCAACTGTCTAAGTATGTAAATATAGAAGGTAAGAAGAATAAACCTTTGGGTATTTGCATTGTCCTTAAGGCTGCACCGTACATTCGACTCCATTTACAACTTAGTAAAGATTGAGTGAATATTCAGCCTATATAACGGCTTGTGATAACATGTCGAAATACTGCACAGCATTTTTGTCCTTATAGATTAGTTTAGTACCAATTTGGCCACATCAAACTTGTAAACCTAGGGCTCGGATCAAGCCAGCGACTTGAGTTCTTGCGAAAGCAACCTTACGACACCATACTTTCTGCTGCACTTTCCGTACATAAATGATAAAATTATAGAGCTCTCGGCGTTGATTGATCCCTGAAGGATGCGCCATGCATTCGTCTTCAATTTTTAGCTCTGTTTGAGATGATTGAATGCATATCTGACCGTTACAATCATTCGCAGTGGCCTCCCGCTGTATCGAGTCAATGATGCGTATCATCCCAGACAAGCCTAAGAATTAGTCTGGTACCAATTCACCGACTCTGGAGGAACGGATAGCTTGGTCCATATGTGCGAGATTGAATCATCGACTTTGTGCTCGAAGCAAAGCACCTCTAACCACTTCGCCACCTGCGTTCCTTCTCCTTACATAGATGTTGTTAAACACTACTACCATTCCAATGAACTGCAGAAAAAAATAGTTGTAGGCCCTTCTCAATAGACGCTTCTCACATATGAAAAATAAAGGACAAAGCTCCCAGCGTTGATTAATTCCTGAGGGACGCGCCATGCAATCGTCTCTAATTTTTAACTTCGCTTGAGATGATTGAATGCATATCTGACCGTTACTACGACTCGCGGTGGCCTTCCGCAGTTTTGAGTCAATGCTACGTATCATCCCAGACAAGCCTAAGACCCAGTCTGGTACCAATTTACCGATCCAGAAGGAACGGATGAATTGGCGAGCCATGAGCTCGAGATCGCACCATCAAGTTTGTATGCGAACGCGGAGCACCTCTAACCGCTGCGCTACAGGTGCTCCTTACGTTAAGTTGAAAGAAATATGTTTAGTGATTCAGGATGAGCTGACGTCGTTGCTGACGGTGTGTCACAGTGTGTCCGAATACTTCAAGGATCGGCCAACTCTAATGAGTGAATTATCGTTGACCACACCGATAGTAGAGGCCACTCAACCGGCGCTACTCAAAGATGTGTTGTTCGTTGCAGAACATGCTGAACGAATAAACACGTATATCCGTGCCACACCAGATATGGCGCTGTTGCCGATCTCTGATTCTCAGTCTCAAACGCTTTCAGAGCTCATTCGACTCGTTCAAAAAATCTAAGTCTTTCAAAACGATTTCAATTCATTGCAGTGAACCTTAGCTTATGTCTGTACATAAAACATCCGACTAGAGCCAGCTTTAACTGTTTTCGTAATTCATAGCATAGTTACATCAAAGCTATTGGTCACTCTATGCAGGATCTATCTCATGAGTACTTCATCACCCTAGTTTGTTCCAACAGAATCACGATGATTGTGTATATGTATGGTATAGAGAAACCAACTTTCACTTTGTGTAGTGTCTATCCAGTGTCCATTGTCTCAGCATTACGTTATCCTCATTTTCGGTTCATAACTTGCTTTTTTTTCTCTTCATCAATTCGTTCCGTCTGAAGTGAATACAGCTTTACACCTATATAACGTACCAACCGTGTATTTTTTTGTTTTTTCATTACTAGCTCATCCGACCAACTATCTATTCTCTGAGCTACCAAACCAGAAATAATGCGATCAACCAGTGTCTTCTTGCCTTTCTCAGTCAATCACCTCTATACATATTGTTTGAATATTCGATTTGTTTGATTGAATGGTGATATCGTAAAATATGAAGCGTTCCCACTGCGATAGTTTAAAAAAGATAAACTTATAAACTTGCTAAAGAAAGGTGTACAGGTTTAACTTTAATAACCGCTCAGTTTTTTTTTAGTTTACGACAGGGTATGGTGTAAAATATGGTCATTAGTAACTATAAATTGCATGAAAACCTTAAAATACGCAATACATAAGATATAATGGCTCCAAGTCCTCATTTCCGTGGGTTTACGTGTTATTCACTAAATCATTGAAGCCATTACTCTGCCCCTCTCAGTCGGATTTTAACCCGTCAGAGGCGCCAATAGGAACCTCTGAATGAAGCGCAAATCGTAAAACGGTGCGCGATTCGTCATTAATAACCCTTCCAAGACCACGTGTATCATGAGTGGTACACGCACATTTTCGTCGTTTTCTCGCCAACCATAGACTTGAACTTTGAGTAATTATTCGATAGCTGAGAAAATTGCAGTTCTAACGGTATCTTTATCTTCTAAAAGCGCTTTTCCACTGTGCTGTAGCAACGAGAATATTGCGTTTACTCTTCAGAATGCACGTTATGATTCCCACTCGTGTTAACATAGTCTTTTCACAGAATTAAGGTTTTTCACCGAAGTTTTGGTAATTAGCCGGTGATTTCATATACGAACTTAGTTTTAACATGTGTAGCGAATGTAGATTACTAATGATCTGTGTAAACGATGAAGAAATACTGCGTCTCGCTTCCGGAGTGCTTTGCGTGTTTCACTATCGTTTATGCCTGGTGTTACAATAGAGTTTTAACCACCGTTTGATAATTTTTCTGAAATTTCTGAAAAATAGTTTGTTTTTTTTTCAAACTAATTTTTTAGTCCGCTGTAGCGAACGGAACAGAAATCTCATTTCAGCTCGAGTGAACAGCCCATATTTTGAACTTCGCAGTGGGTGTTCTGGTAATTGTGTAGTGAAATTAGTACGCTGTAGACAATTGGAGGTCAGAAAGAATGATATGCTACTAAAGGCCTTCTATAAAAGTTTTCTTTTGTAAAAAAACGCCCACGTGTCCTAAAAATTTTCACTTTTCAATAAAAGGCAAATATCGCATCTCCATTTCGTACTTCTTATTTTTTGACGATAGGTAATAGTGTAAAACAGAAGCACATTTTCTGCAATGTACAACTTTTTCAAGAAGCTTTTGTGATGTAATTTTTAGTACGAAATCGGAATGAGCTTTCATGAGACCCATAATCAGCAATCTGTAGAGTACTGCTTTGCAGAAATTGCACATTTCTCACCCAAATTGTTTCAAATTTTCTACTGATGTTGTTAATTTTTTGCCTAACATCTGTTCCAATTATTTATTCAACAAACATTACTCTATACAACAAGCATCGATCATTAGCAGTTCACCACAAATATCCGTACCGGTCAACATTCACCCGCGTCTATAGAATTTCACTAGTCATTCAACAAATTAAGCGTTCTAAAGCACCAAACATCAAATTCTAAAATAATAAGTTCTCTAGTTTATCATTGTCTATAGTTCTATACGTAATGATTTTTCGATGTAAATTATACAACTTCAATTTATTTTTTTTAAAATACTTCAATATTAACTTCAATAAAATTATACAATATAAATTATACAATTATACAAATGTCGGATGCCAAAACGCCTAGGAACACATCTCCAGTGAGCAGTATTGAAACAAAGTAAACAACGATACTGCTTACATAGACTGCACCTCATAGTTACTCGTTTAGCTTTATTTCGAGCATAAGCAGCACTTACACGTATTACCAAGTTTCTATAGCATCCAATACAACGTCCACGATGTGGGTAAAGTGATTTCGAGAATACGCCTGGGTTCGGCTGTGGAGTGATATTACCTGTGCCTTTTGATGAGATGGTATTGTCAAAATACGATTTGTTCCTTGAAGGATAGCATTGACTTGTCGATGCAGACATTCTTCGCAGGTCCGTATACAACTTGGCGAATCATATTGACAACCTCAAGAGGCTTTTGATTCTGTGCAGTCTGTTCTGTCCATCCCTTTTGGAATTGCCGGCAAAATGCAAATGTTTCGTAATTTTTGGAAGTTTACGCCTGGGCATGAAATCTGCTCCTAAGAAAGGTTTCCAAAAGACGAGTGACAGCTCCAATAATTTTTCAGCTGCAGTAGTTTCTCAACACTCATTTGCATAACAAAGCATTAAATGTCTTCATTTCTTCCACTTCTTCTCAATTCTTTCTTTCCTTCTTTCTTCATATAAGGCCTTGTCTAGAATATGCAATGCCTTGTAGCTAAGTGAATTCATATACTTTTTGAACTTGATACAGCAGCAATCCAACGTGCCGTCGAAGTATTAGGCTACGATTGTTATGAAAGAATAGATCTCTACATCTAGACTATAAATAAAACTTGTATTTGCTGAAACAATGATGAAACGCGAAGTCTGCTTTAGTTGCCAGTTCTCCTGAATATACTTGACCCTTTTTGCACAAACTCTTCTGTAATCCATGAGTTTCTATCTTTTTCGTGCGAATCAACTGTAATTTATTAGAAATGAACGAATTTCAGTTTTAGAAATCTAGTTATGGTAAGAATTATCGATGACCTGGCATTACATGCACTGTGCAACAGCTTTTTTTGACATACTATTCATTGTTTTCCGAGTTTCAGTCACTATTATAACTCTCAAATATTGTTCATAATAAAACATATTAAAAATATCAGATTTATATCATTATTTTTTTTGTATAACATATTACGATTACTGATTACCAAAATGCCAACATCAGTGTGACTGCAAAGTAAAGGAGAGCTTTTTTTGAATATAAACATTATATTCGGGCCAAAGTATACGTGTAGAGATCATCTTAAGCTAAATACCAAAAACCGCACACCGGGAATGCGATTTGCACTGCTCGTGGCTATTATAACTTGTGGTCCTTGAAGGGATAAGTCATTTTGCCACACCGAAAAGGATTTGGTTTCCTCGTTTTACTTTGATTCACCGCAATTTACTTCGAAAGCTCATATATTTTCCTCCAAACATAGTTCTCGTGTATGCAAGAATCGCTAGTTCACTTCACAACCATGCTGTACATTCGGTTATTTGTGGTGAGCTGCAAAAAGGATTTTACGACATATTTTTTCATATGTTTTCATATTTTTCATTGAACACATCACCCAGAAGTCATCAACGCGCTTCAGAATCAGAATTATTAATTATTAATAGATGATTCTCTATAATCCAAGATCTATTACTGTACTTTAGGAGTTGGGACCTACATGGTATTATACACGCTTTCTTTCATAGTTCTACGAGTATTCGCTTCTTTCATGGCAGCTTATCTTTACTATGAGCATTGATTGTCGTTGCAATCTTTGCCAATGGACATACCCAATGATTTCACGCGCTCTACGCAATATTCTAGTTGATTGCCCTCGAGACAATCTGTTTCACCGCTCTAGAGTTTTGACCTTTCAAAACAATTTCAGTATAAACATGTGCAGGTGGTTGTGGCTGCCCATCTGTAGGTCACAGATCTGGGTCCACTCAGCAGCTTCCTATGAGTACACTCCTCCACCTTCACTGCTGGGACACATAGATCTTGCTGATTTCTTCATGTATAGCTCACATTTGCAAAAGTAGTCGAATACTTCTGCGTTATGGAAGAATTTTATGTGAAAACCGCAGGCATTTTTAGGAAAAACTAGTAGGTACTGTATAATTCTCGTTTTTCGCTGTCACTCGGCATTTTACACCCGGAGGTGCACCTTTGGAAGTGATCGATTGAGGAAAATGCGAGTAAATCTGACCTTTACAAAGTCTAAAAAGGAGAGACCTTCAAAACTGGGGCGAATTTTGTACTGTGTTGTGTCTAATCATATAAAGAAGACGTTCATGATTAGGTAATAAATTGAGTGGCTGAAAAAAGTGTCGTCATCCAAAATTTTCCACTACCTCACTCGTTGATGACTGCAAGAGATGCTCAAAGCGACGTAATGTTCAGTTCAAAAAACCGGCCGTTTTCTACGAACTGTACATGCCCGATATATTCAAAAGTTGACTGCAGATGAGACGCACCTATGGTTATCGTACGAATGATGAATGAGAAAAGGCACTTTCACAGGGTTTTCTATGACTGCAGACGGACCGCGGAACACATGCAAGGTTTCTTCTAAGTAACTGATTGAGTAGAAAATTATGTTGGATTCTTATCATATTATACCTTTCCTTCGAGTGCTTTATTAAGACCACGCTCAAATTTCACTAGATCCTTTCATTATTATTTGAGCCAACATGTCATGTGGTCTGGTAAGGGCTCTTGTACAGCCCGAGACACGTGTTTCGTCCTTACAGACTCATCGGCCGGGCAGAACCCGTCGTGGTCTTAATAAAGCACTCGAAGGAAAGGTATAATATGATAAAAATACCAACCAGCTAGCAATCGAGTGCGAAAACACTCTGTGTTAGGTGAATGTTTCACCTGACATAGAGTGTAAAGCGTACGTCGTCGATAACTATATATAAGGAGTGTAAGGCTCCCGAGAGAACTGACTACAAAAAGATCGACAGACGACGGGTTCTGCCCGGCTGATGAGTCTGTAAGGACGAAACACGTGTCTCGGGCTGTACAAGAGCCCTTACCAGACCACATGACATGTTGGCTCAAATAATAATGAAAGGATCTACTGAAATTTGAGCGTGGTCTTAATAAAGCACTCGAAGGAAAGGTATAATATGTTGGATTCATTTTTCTGCGAAGACGGGCTACTTTACTATTGATTTAGTGGGATGCACTGGATGATCTTATGCGATAAGTCAAGTCGTTTATAACCTTTACAAATGTCATTCTTGACCTTTTTTTTGCCCAATTTCGTTGCCCCATCAGAAGAAAAAACAACATCACAGTACTGTTTATTGTTGGAATCATTGCACAGTTTCATGTGCATGATTACTATTGATTTTCAAATGGCATTAACTTTTTTGTCCGGCTTGATTGTTGCCAGCGTTATCTTCAGCGTCCTTTCCAACGTTATTCTCCTTATCGGCTTTCACTGAAGAATAAAATTTCTAAGAAAGTTAAAAAAATAGAAGATTTTCAATGCAGCATGACTATCTTTTATAGAAAATAATGTTCGTCCTTATAAGATGTTAAAATGAAGAATATAACGCAGATGTATTCAGATTTTTGCGATCGGTTCTTTGAAAAGAAAAGGGAGGGTAGAAAAAATGATTCAAAAGATAGGGCTCTCAAACTCACATGCATTTTGTTTTTCTTTCACCGCTTTATGTACATCCACTAGAAAGAATTTTTAATAATGACTTTTTGACACAATTCGACTATGGAAAATGTTTCTTTTTGAAGGAACCTTTTTTATGGGCGGAAAGTTTTCACAAGGATTCATTTCATTATTATTCGAAAGCTCAAATAATTGTGAATCTAGAAATTCATTTGTTCCTCGAAAAGGCCTTCTCACAGCACTCCAGCAGTAGAAATAAATTTGCTTCTCTGGACAGAGCTTTTTCCTATGCAATTCCAAAACATTATATGGCATAGATCTGAGCAAGTTAAAAATATAGCTGCTTTATGGACAGAGCTTTTTTACAGCACTATAGCAAAGAAAACAATATTGTGCTTAACACGAGTTGCGCGTCTACGCTCGTTATCGCGCCTACTTCTCGCAAAACAGATCTTCTCGGTTCCGAGCAGATTCCCTAGAATATTAACAATTATTCAACACCCTAAATCCCGAAAATCCAAAAAATTTGTATGCTTTTTGGAAAAGCTTATTCTACAGCGCTGCGCGCAGGAATTATAAAATTGTGTTTCACACGCACTATCTCGCAGATTTTCATTAATTATTTGGAATTTCTTGTCCCTTCTTGTAGGTTTTTCTAGATTTTTTGTATTAGAATTGTAGAAGACACTTCTATCTGTCGTTCTAAAGCTTAAGCTTTTCATTTTCATTTCATAATGCAAAAAAAGGCTACTAGACCTAAGCCTGAGCAGCCTGTCTAAACGTATTAACACGTAGAGGAAATCTCCAAGTAACAGAGACATATGTTTTTTCTAGATTCTTTGTTAGGGCGGAAAAAATCCCAAATTCAATAACAAATTCGCACCGCACAGAGCATCGCGCTATTGATGCACAGTCCACCCATTTATCCTGCCACAATCAATACACGGCATGTTTGAAATTCAGCCTTATTTTTGTTGCTACAGTACAGTAAAACGGTCTTTCCAGAATAAGGCGCACTGTTAGATTTGATGAAACTTACGCTACTGAATCATTACTAATATTCTAAAGAATATCGAAAGATAGTATAAGAAATGGAATGAAGAATAGAAAAAAAATGATCACTTGTGTCACCTATTGAACCTTTACTTCCAGTGTTTTGTTAAGACCATGCTCAATTTTCAATAGATCCTTTCATTATTATTTGAGCCAACTTGTCATGTGGACTAGTAAGTGGGCTCTTGTACAGCCCGATACACGTGTTTTCGTCCTTACGGACTCGTCAGTCGGGCAGAGCCCGTCGCCTTTCAATCTTTTTTGAAGTCAGTTCTCTCGGGAGCCCTACTCTCCCTACAGAGAGTTATCATAGACGAAGGCTTTACACTCTATGTCAAGTAAAATTTTTCACTTAACACAGAGTGTTGTACACTCGATTGCTCTTTGGCTAATATTTTTACCATCTTATACCTTTATTTCGAGTGATTTGTTGACATAGAGTGTAAAACGTTTGTCTTTGATAACTCTTTGTAGGGCGTGTAGGGTTTTGAGAGAACTGACTATAAAAAGATCCAAAGACGACGGGCTCTGCCCGACTGACGAGTCCGTAAGGACGAAACACGTGTATCGGGCTGTACAAGAGCCCCTCACCAGACCACATGACAAGTTGGCTCAAATAATAATGAAAGGATGTAACTCATGTCGTCCATTTGATCGCCGAGTGACTCGAGCGAGTTGCCATCAATACTTCCATTTTTCCCTCTCTCGTGAGAAGTAGCTTAGTGGGTTTTCCTCGCTTTAGGGATTTGCTGAGCATCGTATCTTTCCTCTATGCTTTTCGTGAAGAAATCGGACCATCGGGTCGGTGGTCTTCCTTAGAGCGCTTGACATCCCGAGGAATCCAGTCGGTAATGGCTCTAGTACCATCGGTTGTCGCTGAAGCGCATCACGCATCCAGCCCAACTCATTCCGATATTCTGGCGTGCAGACGGCGTCCTAATTTCCGATCGTGACGTAGGCCGGAACTTCGGATCGTCTATCTTATTTGCGAGATACGAGATACACCTAGCATCGACCTTTCGACAGCGCGTTCAATAACGCCAAGTGATCTTCCACCTGCTTACGCAATGACCAGGTTTCTGCTGCATACTTTAGGGTAGCGATGATCGTCGAGTCGAAAAGGTGGGCACGGAGTCGGATATTCTTTGTCTTCTTCACTACACCCTCGATGCTCTTAAACGTTCCGCAAGCCGCTCGTTTCTCTTCTGCTCAACTCTGGAGCTAGGTCGTTCATTATGCCAATTTCACGACCTAGATAGACGTAACTGGAGCATTCGAAGGTTTTCGTTCCGTTGAGCGTGAATGGGGCATTCAAAACCCATCCGTTCCTCATAAACATCATTTTAGTAGATTCAGTTGAAGGCCGATCTTTCCACAGGCGTTGTCCAAATCGGTCAGCATTCGTTCCGCTTGGCTGATGCTTGGTGTTATAAGGACGACATCAGTCAGCAAAATGAAGATGGTTCAATTGTCGACCATCGATTTTTACTCCTATATCGTTCCATTCTAATTTTCGCATGACGTTTTTGAAGGGTGGCAGTGAATAATTTTGGCGAAATTGTATCGCCTTGTCGAACCCCTATTCTTACGTCAATGGTGATATTGCTGTAGAATGGAGATATTTTGGTCGTAAATTTTCGTATAGCTCACTAAGGATCATTATGTACCGAGTAGGGGCGCTCTGGTCATTCAAAGCCTCTATAACCGCTTGTGTTTCCACTGAATCAAAGGCTTCCTTCAGTCCAATAAAAGTGAGATAGAGCGGTGCTTTGTACTCTCGTACAGCTTCAATGAGTCTTGTAATCGTGTGGATGTGGTTTATGGTACTAATCCTTTTCTCAAGCTTGCTTGTTCAAATGGCTGTCCTTCGTCCAGCGCTCTGTCAGTCCTATTTAAGATGACTCGAGTGAAGAGTTTATAGACAACGGACAGAAAGCAGATTGGGCGATAATTGCCTATGTCGTAAAGGTCTCCCTTTTTGAACAACAACACGATTTTGCTGTTTTTCCAGTGAATGGGAACCTTGCATTCTGACAGCGAGTGAAGAGCAGAGCCAGGTGTTGATGAGAACTGGTGTAGGTTCTTCAGGTGTTCTGGTTGAATTCTGTCTGGACCGAGTGTTGTTCTGCTCTTCATTGACGATACTGCATGTCGGATTTCGGAAGGGAGGACCGGTGGAACGACAGATTCATCCTCTTTCAACTTATATGACGGTAATGGGACATGGCTAGTGAAGAGATCCGAGTAGTAGTGGCGGATGATTTTCTTCCACTGCCCTTTTAGAAATTGTTAATGCCAGGTCATGGCATCGAAGTGCAATTATGAGAAAATGATAATAATTAATATTAGTCTAAAGGAACGCCATGACCGAGTGGTTGTAATGCTCGTCGTGGCGCGCGTGGAGCCGAGCTCCATCACCACTTCTCTGCGGCAGTCAACAACAACGTGCAATGGAACGAGACAGGACGCCACAAAGAAGAAGACGAAAAACGAATTTAATTCTAGGAGTACTGGAATCCGTACAGTGAAAAAAGCACTGTAATGACGGATCAAATAAAGTGCTAAAGTGCTAAAAAGTCCAAAGAATAAGCTCTTCCCAAGGAAATACGCTTGTATGAAGCACAGTTCGATTTTCTTTGCCACACCGCTGTCAGCATGATTTTTGTAAGCGCGGGTACACTTCGAAAATGCCGAGATATGCGCTAACTGATGGTTGATGATTGCTTAGTGAAAAAGCTCTATCCTGCAAAATTTAAACGCGATAACGCGCGTCACATGTGAAACGAAGTTTTATCTCTACTGCTACAGCGTAGTTAGTAGTCCTTCTCAAAAAACAAGTAAATTTCTGGATTCATAATAATTTGAGCATGTGAAATACTAATAATCTAAAGGAAAGTCTTCGTCCAGTGAAAAAAATTTTAAAAAAGCCATTTCTGATTACGGAATTGCACCGATTTTTATAATAGAGCTAGGATTACAAATTTCAAAAAAAATTCATCAATAATCTTTAGGCCTCAGGTTAATCATAATAGAAACTATTATCAAATGGCAATATCGAGATTAGAGAAATGCCGATTTTCAAAATCTGCAATATATAATGTTTATGTGTACGAAAATACAGGTAATACACTGAAAGCTCTCTCATATTTACCGTTAATGACCAGATTTTGGTGATTTCTTGTAAGTAATGGTACAAATAGAGCACAAATGCACTCTACGTAGCCTTTTCGAAAATCGGATAGGTGTTAAAATGTCCGGGATTAGAGCTTCAGAATGACTACCTACAATCATGCGAAAAGCCACCCCACAGACCTCAGCCGAGCCAATAAAGCAAACTATGTACGATTCACATTGTTATTTCCATTGTCACGGCGCAACAATAAACATTTTCAGAAACAATCGCACCATCAAAATCGTAGGGATTTAGGCTTTCGAGTGACTTTTAAGAGTCTGGAAAAACTTTTTTTCCAGAGAGAAAGGCCTTCGAAAATGGTGAATTTACGTGAATGCAGCTCGTCCCGAAAAGGTGTGAAACGTGATCCTTTTTTGACTTACAGCGCACTGCGTAAACTTCTCCAAAAACCAAATTTATCATAAAAATAGTCGCGAAATGAGCTCTATGACGAATAGTAATAATCACACGAAAAAACTACCCATTAACCTCAGCCGAGTGAATAAATCGACTTAAGTGTAAGAAAAATATTATCATTTTTACTGCTACAATGCAATAAAAACGCTTGTAAGCAGAGCAGATTGCTCAAATCGTCGAGATTTAAGATTTGAAGTAGTTACTAAATGTCTTATGAAAACTTTTTTTCTGGCTATAAAGAAATTCGGCTTTTTGTGAATCAAGATGGACATTTCGTCCCGATGGTGTTGGTATCAGAAGAGCCTAGGGCGATTGTAACACTGACTTACGTTCACCAGCTTGCTTGGTTAAATATACTAAGGACTACTGTGTTCAATAAGGAAACTTACCTGCTGCCTCTTTGAGACCAATTGCTCCCTCCTTACATTTTTCTCCCGTCACCTCTGAAATAATGGAGATATCTATGGATTGAAATAAATTCACATGCATCAAAATCATAGTTTAAAAATTTATGCTTACTTGCGACACTCTTGAATTTCTCAAACATTGTAACTGATTCATTCCGCGATAACAATGGGTAAATTACATGAACGCAATGATAATTTATCGTCTTCATGATTTTATCTTATCTTTACATTCTTTTCTCTTTTACGTTTTATCGGTCTTCACAGCGTTTCTTTTTCACAGTGCGGTTTCCACTACTTCTAGCATTCAATCGTTTTTCTTCTTCTAAACGCCGTAGAATACTGATTGAGCGCTCTCCTTGCAATCTCCGAGATGACCTGGCTATGGCGATCATAGGATTCCCCGTTGGTCGCAAAATGACACGGTAGGGAGGAGTTCAGCCTCACGCGCTTCGCGATGAGCATCACAACGACTCAGATACATCTCAAAACAACGTGAAGTACATGAATTACAGTTGGAATTGTTACAATTTCTACTCAATCTGATGCAGCACTTTGACAAATAATGACTTTCTATCTGAAAAATTGCCAAGTTTTTGCGCAGACTGGTGCTATAGGATTAGTCCCGAGTAATACATATTTCACATCCTATGGTTCTCAGCTCATAAATTGACTTCGGCTGATTTAAAGCGAAAACGATTCACAAGAATTCATTGACGATGGATAGACCAATATTTGCGAAAGTCTCTGCAAAATGTTTGCATAGCTATATATCAACAATACTCTGTTCTATAAATTTAATATCCGCAGCGAAAAAGCAGTTCAATTAGTTAAAATGGAATCATTTGATTATAGGGGAACAAATGATAAACTAATCTCATTCGCTGGAGACGAAGTTTTTGTAGAAGTGTTAATAATCCTTTGAAAGCTGAGACTTGAGGTTGCAGCCCCACGTTGCCGGATTTTCAGGACATTCTTTTATAACGATGTATCATCCAGGAAAAGACTAGGTTTTATACCACCGTGCGCCTTCAACTTCTATACGATTATAATTCGCTGAAAGCACGAAAAGCTTATGAGAGTGTAGAAAATTTTCCGTAGTTTGAGAATCTTAGGTATTCGTTCAAAGTTTCTGTCGATGCGGTAAAAAATTTCCAATCAAATGACAACATTTCAAAGCGGCCGGCCGCTCAGCCGCGCTCTCAGCCTCTGCCCCGCGCCTTCTTCGCCACCAAACCCCCATGAACTGGGCGATAAACAAGTCGCCGAAAACGTGAAACTCTATCGATTTTCCTTGTTAAAAGTTATTTCCAAAATAAGTACAACGTTGGAATCATTGGAGCTTGCGATATCGAGTTACTACTATTAGTCTTAAGAAAGTGTTCAGCTTGACGAGTTATTGAGCAGAAATTTTTCTTTCTCCAACAGCGCTACTGAAAGAGCTTTTCCAAAAAGCAAACACATTTTTGAGTTCTTCGAAACTTATGCTAACGGAAAAGGTACTGCCACTTTGTGGAAGGAGTTTTGCCCAACAAAAAATAAGCGAAAGATAAAAAACACGTGGTCCTTTGAAACATAATTTTATTTTGCATTTTACAGCGTAATAAAAGGGTGTTTTTGCAAAACAGACTACATGAAGATCTAGATATATAGTACGAGGATGATTAAGATACAGCACCGAAACTATTTTGTTCTGAGCTACATAACAATTATGTGACCTCCAAAAACAACAACAAATATGCTTTTCCTGTGGGCACAAAGCAAGGCACGGAAATGGAAAAGTACTCAATAAACTCCACGGCTAAGTGGTTCAACAGTATATCCTGATTTGCAAGGCACTGCCAAAATGGCGAAGTATTAGGTGTGCAAATATGATTAGGCCATTCTTTACGGTTTCAATATCCAATAAATGCAAAAAAGTTTCATATTAATGTCTGTTCAAATGCAATTTCCATAACGAACATAAATGTGGCAAGAAAATTGAAATTTTTTGTAAAATTTATTGAAATCTTTGCAAAATTGTAAATATGTAATTTAATTTTGGCAATTACAAGTGATAATCTGAAGGAGCAACGTAGTGAAAGGAAAAGCGGGTAAGGTAAAACCTCTCAAAACAAGGTTTATTTCGCTTTTCTGGAGCGACTTGGAAGAAACTCCAGATAAAACGTTAGACTCAATTACTACAGAATTTGAATAATTTTGGCGAAATTGTGTCGCTCCGTCGAACCTCACTTTTTACGTCAATGGTGACATTGATGTAGAATGAAGATATTTTGGTCATAAGTTTTTGTACACCTCACTAAGGATCATGAGGTACCGAGTAGGGACGCCCTGGTCATTCAGATTCTCTATAACCGCTCTGTTTCCACTAAATCAAAGGCTTTTTTCAGATCGACAAAAGTGAGACAGAGCAGTTGCTTGTACTCTCGTACAGCTTCAATGAGTCTTGTAATCGTGTGGATGTGGTTTATGGTACTAATCCGTATCTCAAGACTGCTTGTTCAAATGGCTGACCTTCGTCCAGTGTTCTGTCAATCTTATTTAGGATGACTCGAGTGAAGAGTTTACAGACAACGTAGAGCAGGCAGATTGGGCGATACTTGCCTATATCGCAAAGGTCTCCCTTTTTGAACAACAACACGGTTTTGCTGGTTTCCACTGAATGAGAACCTTGTATTCAGACAGCGAGTGAAGAGCAGAGCAAAGGTGTTGATGAGAACTGGCGCTAGCTTCTTCAGGTGTTCTGGTCTAAACCTATCTGGAACGGGTGTTGTTTTGTTTTTCATCGACGATACTGCATGTCGGAATCGGAAGGGAGGACCGGTGGAAAGACAGATTCAACCTCTTTCAACTTATTTGACATGTGACAAGGCTAGTGGAGTGATTCGAGTAGTACTCGCGAAATTTTCTCCATTGCCCTTCTGGAAGCTGTTAGTGCTCCGTCAAGACATCGGTGTGCAATCACGAGAAATCGGTAATAATTAATAGTAGTCCAAAGGGGCGCCGTGGCCGAGTGGTTGTGATACTCGTCGCTCCGCGCGAGGAGCCGAGCTCCATCCCCCACTTCTCTGTGGCTGTCAACAACAACGTGCAATGGAACGAGAGAGGACGCCACAAAGAAGAAGAAGACGAAAAACGAATTGGATTCCATAAGTACTGGAATCGTTACGGTGAAAAAAGCACTGTAATGACGCATCAAATATAGTGATAAAGTGCTAAAAAGTCTAAAGAGTAAGCTCTGTCCCATGGAAGTAAGCTTGTGTGAAACACATTTCGAATTTCTTTGACACACCGCTGTCAGCATGATTTTTGTAAGAGCGGGTACATTTCGGAAATGCCGAGATTTGCACCTAACTGATAGTTGATTATTGCCTAGTGAAAAATCTCCATCCTGCAAAATTCTAACGCGGTAAACGCGCGTCACATGTGAAACGAAGTTTTATCTCTGCTGCTACAGCGTAGTTAGTATTCCTTCTCAAAAAACATGTATATTTTTTGATTCACAATAATTTGAGCATGAGGAATATTGATAATTAAGAGGGAAGTCTTCGCCCAGTAAAAAAAGGCTTTTAAGAGCTCTTTCAGATTACGGAATTGCACCGACTTCTTTATAATAGAGCTAGGATTACGAATACGAAATTTCAAAAAAGTTCATCTATAATCTAAAAGCATCCCCTTAATCATGATAGAAACTATTATTAATTGGCAATATCGAGGTTAGAGGAATGCCGGTTTCCAAAATCTGCAACATATAATTTTCATGTGTACGTAAATGTAGGTAATATACTGAAAGTTCTCTCACATGTTCCGTTAATGACCAGATTTTGGTAATTTCTTATAAATAATTGTACAAATAGAGCGCAAATGCAGCGCGGTGGTTAAGAGCGCCATGCAATAAAGAAGTAGTTTTTTGGTTCGATCTTGTGCTAGTGAGCAACAAAAGTGCCCCATCACTTCGTAGCTGGATGATTAACTTTTTCGACGCAGCTATAGAAATCGATGCACTTAGCGAGCATATGCCAGCGGTGCGCGATTATCGTTATTTGATCAGGGTGTTTTAATCTGCGTTTTAGAGCAGTTTTTGTTTTTTCGCTTTACTCTGATATCACAATTTGCTACACATGCTCATGTACATTTTGAACATTTATCTCAGATATGTGAAAAATACCCTTGTTCAATATGCAATCATGCTATTCTTAGCATCCAGACGATTGCAATAAGTTCTGCATAAATATTATGACTTAACTCTTCCAGCTTCCCGCAGCTCTTCCCGAAGGTGTGTGAAACGTGATCTTCTTTTTGACTTACAGCGAATTGTGTAAACTTTTCCAAAGACCAAATTTGAGATCAAAATAGTCGTGAAGTGAGCTCTAAGACGAGTAGTAATAACCATACGAAAACCTTCCCTATAAACTTCAGCCGAGTGATTAAATCGACTTAAGTGTAAAAAATATTACTTTTCACTACAATTCTATAGAAGAGCTTGTAAACAGAGCAGATTACTGAGATCTGTGAGATTTAAGCTTGAAGTAGTTGATAAATGTCTTAGGAAAACGTTTTTGCAGTTAGAAAGACCTCCGGATTTTTGTGAATCAAGACGGGCATTTCGTCCCGAGAGTGCTGATATCAGAAGAGCAAATTGTAACATTGACTTACGTTCACCAGTTTGTTCGGTTAAATATACCATAGAGGACTATTGTGTTCAATAGAGAAACTTACCTGCTGCCTCTTTACATTTTTCTCCCGTCACTTCTGAAATAATGGATATATCTTGGATTGAAATAAATTCACATGCATTGAAATCCCATTAAATAAATTTTCCTTACTTGCGACACTCTTGAATTTTTCAAATATTGTGACTGACCCATTCCGTGATAAAAATGCGTAAATCACATAAACACAATGATTACTTATCGCCTTCATAAATTTCTCTCATCTTTACATTCCTTTCTCTTCTGCGTTTTATCCGCCTTCACGGCGTTTTTTTTTCCACTGTGCGGTTTCCAGTACTTCTAGCGTTCAATCGTTTTTTCTTCTTCTTTTGATCGCCGTAGATTAGTGATTGAGGGCGTCTCCTTGCAATCTCCAGAGATGACCTGGCAGTGGCGTTTCATAAGGGTTCGCCGTTGGTCGCAAAATTACACGGGAGGGAGGACTTCAGCCTCACGCGAGTCACGATGAGCATCACGACTGAGCCACATCTCAGATCACAATGAATCACATAGAACATTCCAATTGAAAGTATATGACATATTTTGAGCCATAGGTCTAGTGCTATATAGGCGCCTATTTCGTCCTATTGGGACTCATCAGTAGCACCCTCCCTCGGTTCCGTCGATCCCTTGAGGTGAAACAATCCTCCAAAGGAACCGACGCCGAGTAAAATTAAGCACCCAAAGTAGGATGATATTATTACCTGACTTTGTGGTGACCGGCAGTCGAGCTTACGGCTTATAAAATGAACTATACTTCTGCTATCGACTGCTTTTTTACAGACCCGCTCAAAATGATTTAATCTGATAAGCACTAGACCTATGGCTAGACCTAGATATAGCACTAGACCTATGGCTCAAAATATGTCATATCCTTATCAGATTAAATCATTTTGAGCGGGTCTGTAAAAAAGCAGTCGATAGCAGAAGTATAGTTCCAATTGAAAGTGTTGAAGTTTATGTTCAATTTGATGCAGCAATTTGAACAAAGAATGACTTTCGATCGGAAAATTGCGAAGTTTCTGCACAGACTGGTGTTTTAGGATTAGTCCCAAGTACTACATAATTCACATCCTATGGTTTTCAGCTCATAAATTGACTTGGGCGAATTCGAAGCGAAAAATTTCACAAGCATTTATCGACAAAGAATAGACCAATTTTTACGAAAGTCTTTGCAAAATGTTTGCATAGCTATACATCAACAATACTCTACTCTATAAATTTAATATCCGCAGCGAAAAGCAGTTCAATCAGAAAAAGTGGAATCATTCTGATTATGAGGAACAATATGATAAACTGTCTCATTCGTTGGAGACAAACTTTTTGTAGTAGTGTTAATAATCCTTTGAAAGCTGGGACTTGAGGCTAGAGCAACACGTCGCCGGTCTCTCAGGATATTCTTTTATAACGATGTAGCATCCAGAAAAACCATGTTTTACAACCACCGTACGCTTTCAAGTTCTATAAGATTATAATTCGCTGGATGCACGAAAGCTCATGAGGGTGTAGAAAATCTTCCGTAGTTTCAGAATCATACGTTTTCGTCTAAAGTTTTTGTCGATGCGGTAAAAATAATCCTCAGTTGAATGACAACAGTTCAAACGCGGTCGGCCACTCAGCCGCGCCCCGCCTCTGTCCCGCCTCTGCCCCGTCCCTTCCTCGTCCCTAGACTTCATGGACTGGGCGATAAACAAGTCGCCGAAAATGTGAAACTTGATCGATTTTCCTTGCTAAACGATATTCCAAACTAAGTACAACGTTGGAATCATTGATGCTTACGATATCGAATTGCTACTGATAGTCTAAAGAAAGTGCTCTACTTGACGAGATGTAGAGCACCAATCTTTTCTTTCTCTTACAGCGGTACTGAAAGAGCTTTTCCAAAAAGCAAGTACATTTTTGAGTTCTTCGAAACTTGTGCTAACGAATGAGCACAGGAACTCTATGGAAGGAGTTTTGTCCAACGAATGATAAGTGAAATATAAAAAAACACGTGATTTTATGACGCATAATTTTATTTGTCTTTTACAGCGTAATAAAAGGGTGATTTGAAAAACAGAGAACGCGGGGTATTAGACATATAGTGTGAGGATGATCAAGATAAACCAAATGAACTATTTTGATCTTAGCTACATAACAATTATATTGCCTTCAAAAACAACAATAAATATGCTTTTCCTGTGTGGTCAAAACAAGGCATGGATAACGGAAAAGTACTCGATAAACTATACCGGTAAGTGGTTCAACAATATATACTGATTTACAAGGCACTGCCGAAATGGCGAAGTATTAGGTGTACGAATATGATACCGCCATTTTTTTTGCGGTTTCAATATCGAACAAATGCAAAAAATTTCCATACTAATGCTTGTTCAAATGCAATTTCCATCATTAACATCAAAGATGGTAAGTAAAATTGGAAAATTTTGATAAAATTTGATGAAATTTTCTTTTTCCAAATTTGTAGATGTGTAATTTGATAATCCATCAGGATTCTTTTTATCTGTCCGCCACTTGCGGTGGTATGATATTATTATTTACAAAATAATGTGGAGTGCTGTGCAAAAACATTAACGTCAGCCGCGATTCGAACTGAAATCTCACTCTTTCCAGGAGCGTATGCTAACCGTTGCACCACCGACGCTTATTTTGCACAGCACTCTTTTTACGCTACAAGGCGTTACTTCTCAACAGCCAACCTGTTGACGGTCTGGTGAGGCTGCCGCTATCGGCATTGAACCCACTTGTGCTGACAGGTACTGGGCATCGATTATCAATCAGAATTCTTTTTATCTGACCACCACTTGCGGTAGTATGATCTCGATATCCGGAAAGAGTGAGATGTAGGTTCGAATCCCGGCTGACGCAAATGTTTTTGCATAGCACTCCACATTATTATGTAATTTGAATTTGGCAATTTTGTGAAAGGTAGGCGGCTAGGAAACTCCAAACATGGTATTTGCTTTCTGGCGACTGAAAAACTCCAGATAAACCTGACCGATACTACGAAATTTTCTTTTCGAGGGTGGCAGAGAATAATTTTGGCGAAATTGCGTCGCCTTGTCGGACCCCTCTTTTTACGTCGGTGGTGACATTGTTGTAGAATGGAGATATTTTGGTCGTAAATATATAGCGCACTAATTATCATTATGTACCGAGTAGGGACGCCCTGGTCATTCAGAGCCTCTGTATCCGCTTCTGTTTCCACTGAATCAAAGGCTTTCTTCACATCGATAAAAGCGAGACAGAGCGGTATTTTGTACTCTCGTAAAGCTTCAATGAGTCTTGTAATCGTGTGAGATGCGGTTTATGGCACTAATCCTTTTCTCATGCCTGCCTATTCGAATGGCTGTCCTTCGTCCAGTGTTCTGTCAATCCTATTTAGGATGACTCGAGTGAAGAGTTTATAGACAACGGACAGAAAGCAGATTGTATGTCGTAGAGGTCTTCCTTTATCAATAACAGCACAGTTTTGCTATTTTCCATTGAATAGGAACCTTGCATTCTGACAGAGAGTGAAGAGCAGAGCCAAGCTGTTGATGAGAACTGGTGGTAGGTCTTTCAGTTGTTCTGGTTGAATCCTGTCTGGACCGAGTGTTGTTCTATTCTTCATTGACGATACTGCATGCCGGATTTCGGAAGGGAGGACCGGTGGAACGACAGATTTATCCTCTTTCAACTTATATGACGGTAATGAGACATGGCTCGTGAAAAGATCCGAGTAGTAGCGGCGGATCATTTTCTCCACTGCTTCTGGAAGTTGTTAGTGTCACGTCAGGGCATCGGAATGCACTTATGATAAAATGATAGCAATCAAATAGTCTAAAGGGGCGCCGTGGCCGAGTGGTTGTGATGCTTGTCGTGGCGCGTGTAGAGCCGAGCTCCATCCCCCACTTCTCTCCGGCAGTCAACAACAACGTGCAGTGGAACGCCACAGGACTCCACAAAGAAAAGAAGATAAACGAATTGAATTCTAGGAGTACTGGAATCCGTACAGTGAAAAAAGCACGTGATGACGGATCAAATAAAGTGCTAATGCTAAAAGTCTAAGGAATAAGCTCTGTCCCATGGAAATACGCTTATGTGAAACACAGTTCGAATTCTTTGCCACACCACTGTCAGGATGATTTTTGTAAACATGGGTACAGTTTGAAAATGCCGAGATTTGCTCTAACTGATGGTCGATGATTGCTTAGTGAAAAAGCTTCATCCTGCAAATTTTGAACGCGATAACGCACGTCACATGTGAGACGAAGTTTTGTCTCCTGCTACACCGTAGTAAGTAGTCATTCTCAAAAAACAAATATATTTTCAAATTCACAATAATTTGAGCCCGCGTAATACTGATAATTTAGAGCGAAGTCTTCGTCCAGTAGAAAAGGTTTTTTTAAAAGCCCTTTCTGATTACGGAATTGCGCCGACTTTTTTATGATAGAGCTAAGATTAAAAAATTCTCAAAAAAGTTCATCAATAATCTCTAAGCAACAGCTTAATCATGATAGAAACTATTATTAATTGGCAATATCGAGGCTAGACGAATACCGGGTTTTCTAAATCTGCAATATATAATGTTCATGTGTACGAAAATATAAGTAATTCACTGATAGTTCTCTCATATTTTCGGTTAATCCCCAGATTTTGGTGATTTCTTGTGAATAATTGTACAAAAAGAGCACAAATGCAGCGCAGTGGTTGAAGGTGCCTGCAATAAAGAAGTAGTTTTTGTTCGGTCTTGCGCTAGTGAGCAACAGAAGCGCCCCGTCACTTCGTAGCTGGAAGATTGACTTTCTCGAGGTCGCTATAGAAATCGATGCACTTAGCGAGCATATGCCAGCGGTGCGCGATTGTCGTTATTTGATCAGCGTTTTTTAATATCCGTTTTAAAACAATTTTTGTGTTTTTCCTTTACTCTGAGACATCACAATTTGCTACACATGCTCATGTACATCTGGAACATTTATATCTCAGATATGTGAAGAAAACCCTTGTTCAATACGCAGTCATGCTATTCTTAACATCTAGACGATTGCAATAAGTTCTGCACAAATATTATGACTTAACTCTTCCAGCTTGAATATTTTTCATTATCTGCAATTCCTAAAAGTTACTGTACTTATTGAAAACTAGTAAACATTGGATAATCCGTCAAAATTGATCATTCAAGCATACTTCAGGTGATGCCGGTTCATTGACAGCTTTTATTATACCTAAGTTCATATCAGTCATCCTTCATCTTCTTTACTAGACACGTGATCCTTTTTTATATTGAGAATACTTCGTTAAAAAATTTCTTTGTGACATTCTGTCTTTTGTAACGATTAAGTGCCTCGAACATATAAACTTCACCTATAAATACTAACAGCCGCTGTAAAATTCAATCGCGTGCTATTCACTTCAAGTGCGAAAAGCGAATTCTTTTTGCTCTTACAGAACTCTACGTAAGCCTTTTCGGAAACCGTATAGGTATTGAATTTCCGAGATTTAAGCTTCAGAATGGCTACCTACATTCATGCGAAAAGCCACTCACATACCTCAGCCGAGCAAATAAAGCAAACTGTGTACAAATCACAGTGTTAATTCCACTGGCTCGTCGCAACAAAAAACTTTTTCAGAAACTAATCGCATCATTAGGATTTTAGAGATTTAGGCTTTCAAATGATTTTTAGGAGTCAAGAAAATGAGCTTTTTTCAGAGAGAAAAGCCTTCAAAAATGGTGAATTCACGTGACTGCAGCTCTTCCCAAAGGTGTGTGACACGTGATCTTCTTTTGACTTACAGTGCATTGTGTAAACTTTTCCAAAAACCAAATTTAGCATCAAAATAGTCGCGAAGTGAGCTCTAGGACGAATAGTTATAATCATACGGAAGACTGCCCATAAACCTCAGCCTGAATAAATCGACTTAAGTGTAAACAATAGTATTTCTTCGCTACAATGCTATAAAAGAGCTTGTAAACAAAACACGTTACTGAAATAGTCGAGATTTAAGCTTTGAAGTAGTTACGAAATGTCTTAGGAGAACATTTTCCCAGCTAGGAAGACCCTCGGATATTTGTGAGTCAAGATGGACATTTCATCCCGAGGGTGTAGATATCAGAAGAGCCTAGGAGAATATAACACTGATTTACGTTCACCAGCTTGTTTGGTTAAACATACTATAGAGGACTATCCTGTTTAATAAGGATACTTACCTGCTGCCTCTTTGAGACCAGTTGCTCCCTCTTTACATTTTTCTCCCGTCAGCTCTGAAATAATGGATATATCTTGGATTGAAATAAATTCACATGCATCAAAATCCCACTTAATAAATTTGTGCTTACTTGCGACATTCTTGAATTTCTCAAACATTGTAACTGAACCATTCCACGACAACAATGGGTAAATCATATAAACACAATGATAAGTTATTGTCTTCATGAATTTATCTTATCTTCACATTCTTTTCTCTTTTACGTTTTATCTGTCTTCACAGCATTTTTTAAACTGTGCGGTCACTTCAGTCGTTTTTTCGTCTTCTTTTGAACGCTGTAGAATACTGATTGAGCGCGTTTCTTTGCAATCTCCGAGATGACCTGGCTATGGCGTTCCATAGGGGATCGCCGTTGGTCCCAAAATGGAACGCGAGGCAGGAGTTCAGCCTCCGCGCGTCGCGATGAGCATCACAACGACTCAGCCACATCTCAAAGCAAAATGTAGTACATAGAACATTCCAATCGAAATTGTTGCAATTTATGTTCAATTTGATGCAGCAATTTGAACAAATAATGACTTTCGATCGGAAAATTTGCGAAGTTTTCGCACAGACTGGTGTTATAGGATTAGTCCCAAGTACTACATATTTCACATCCTATGGTTTTCAGCTCATGAACTGACTTCGGCGGATACAAAGCGAAAACAATCTCACAAGCATTTATCGACGAAGAATAGACCAATTTTTACAAAAGTTCCTGCAAAATGTTCGCATAACTATATATCATAATACTCTGCTCTATAAATTTAATATCCGCATCGAAAAAGCAGTTCGATTAGATAAAATGGAATCTTTCTGATTATGAGGGAACAAATGATTATCTAATCTCATTCGCTGGAGACGAGCTTTTCTTAGGAGTGTTAATAATCCTTTGTAATCTGAGACCTGAGGCTGCAGCCCCACGTCGCCGATTTCTCAGAACATTCTTTTATAGCGATGTGGCATCCGGAAAAACTATGTTTCATAATACCGTACGCCTTCAATTTCTATACGATTATGATTCGCTGGAAGCACGAAAAGCTTATAAGCGCGTAGAAAATCTTCCTAGTTTCGGAATCATACGTTTTCGTCTAAAGTTTCTGTCGATGCGGTAAAAAAAAATCCCCAATTGAATTACAACAGTTCAAACGCGGTCGGCCGCTCAGCCTCGTCCCGCCTCTGCCCACCCCTTCCTCGCCCCTGACCCCATTGACTGGACGACAAACAAGGTCACCGAAAATGTGAAATTTGATCGATTTTCCTTGTTGAACAATATTTCCAGAAAATAAGCGCAACTTTGGAATCATTGGAGCTTCGATATCGAGATACTACCAATAGTCTAAGGAAAGTGCTCTACTTGAGAGCTGTAAAGCACAAATATTTTTTTTCTTCTACAGCGTTACTGAAAGAGGTTTTCCAAAAAGCAAACACATTTTGGAGCTCTTCAAAACTTGTGCTAACGAATGATTGCTGGCACTCTATGGAAGGAATTCACAAAGTTTTCTTTACACTTGCTTATGCCTGTTGTGCTTCCAGTGCATTATACGCGTGATAAAGTGAAGGCGCGCAGTGGGTGTGATAATTATTTTGTATTAGATTTTATAGCGCCATAAAAAGGTGTTTTAAAAAATTGGCCAGTGTAATTTAAGCCAAATATTTAAGCTTTCGCGTGATTACTAACATTCCTAAGAGAAGTTCTTTTGAGTGTATCGAACTGCGCCAGATCCTCGTCATCATCGTCACATATCTGCTATGTAAACTAAAATCTTTTTATTGCGTACGGGCAACAGTGAGCCAATTGAAAGGCAATGGGCATGCGTTGATATTTAGTGTTCAATGCAGTCCTAAAGGCGTGGTTTAGATTTGTTGGAGAGCGATATCTATGTGCACTCGTTTCACTACATATCATTACGCTGGACCTGGAAACGGGAAAGACGAGCTAGTTCCTCGGAAAAACCTTCCTATAGGTTGGTCCACTGAAAAGGAAAGGAAAGAAAATGAGAAACTAACGGTCAGAATAGGCAGCTTCTAAAGGGTAAAATGTAATGAAGTGTTTGAACGTGCATGGGCATTATAATTTATGGCATCCGGAGAGTTAAAAAGAGCCAGATCAAACTGGCTAATTAATGAGTATTGTTGTCCAAATCATTTGCTTCGGAAATCATTTTGTGCGACCGCCTGTTGCGGTGTTATGATGTTTCAATAAACCCAATGATGTAGAGTGGTGTGCAAAAACGTTTGCGTCAGCCGGAATTCGGACCCAGATCTTACTCTTTCCTTGAGCATGACCGTTGCACCACTGACGCTCGTTTTGCACGACATTCTTTCTACGCTACAACGCGTTATCTGTCAACAGCGAACCGTCTACAGTTTGGCGTGGACAGTCACTTATCGACATTGAACCCACTTATGTTGACAGATATTGGATTTCGATAATCAATCAGAAATCATTTTATTTGACCGCCTCTTGCAGTGTTATGATGTTCAGCACGCGCTCCCGGAAAGAATGAAATCGCGATAACGCGTTGTAGCGTAGAAAGAGTGGGGTGCAAAACGAGCGTCGGTGGTGCAACGGTTTAGCACGTGCTCCCGGAAAGAGTAATATCTGGGTTCGTATTCCTGATGACGCACATTTGCTTGAGTATTCTTTTTTACCCACCAACGATATGTATGCAAAGATTAGTGAAGCATCTGCATGGAAAAATAGAATAAAACTACTGCGGAGCTGCTTCCTTGGCGTACTTTTCATTTTCTCCTGAAAACATCTAGCTGCCGAAACATTTGAAAGCTACCAATGCTACTTCAGAAATAATTGGCCTGGCGATTGATAAGAAAAAGGCAGTGTTGAAATTTTTCTCTTTGTTTTATTCACGTCAGGTAAATGACTAATTATTACTTAGTGTTATATGACTCAGCATCGAATATTACGCTGTTCCAGCCCTTCTTTCGTCTTAATTTTTTTCCTTTTTTCTTGCACTTGCCATCATCCATGAAGATGGCCGTATATGTGTCTCTGTTCGGTTGCTGTTCGACGATTTTTGTCTTATTTGTGAAGGTCGCTGAATGCTGCTTAGTGAACTCTTGTTGGAATTTCGAAGGAATAGTGTCAGCGCACTCCAATGTCTTTAACATATGCTGCCGCAAGCGTTTATGTATAGGAGAGAGTATTTCCAGTGCCAACTTCCAACTCTAAAGAGGAGAATTTGTTTGAACTAGCACTGATTGATGAATTATTCTGCGGTATGTCTACCACTACGAGTATGCTTCACCATGTTCTCATGGATATACCACAAAAAGTTATCTAGCCATTTTCTAAAAATTCATCAAAAACTCAGTGGTTGTGATGATGGTATGGTATCATCAGCATTTTCACCACTAGCCATCGTGTCGGTAAATCTCCGCTTTGAATGTCGTCATAGACTCTAGAAAGCAAATATAGTGCGGTACTTAACAGATTTTACGGCAGACAGGCTGCAGTTGGCGGATGCGCTAACTGTACATGTAGAAAGCTAAGTGTATATTCTATCTGCAACCTTTTTTGCTAATTTTGAGGTGTTTCTGGACTTTTTCAATATTTCGATGAAGTAAATTTATTCGATTTGCTGCATGCATATGCTTTTTACTGTGTAGTATGGGATAAAGTGAGCAATTGCGATGATCACGAGGAAGAGATGTTATATTATCTTGTCGTAGTTTGCAGAAAAATAACGTTCGATAAGAATTTATTGCCTTATGTAAATGAGCATAGCATTAGTTGTGATCAAAGCGAATTCCTTGCAGCAACATATCCACTTCAGTACTTCAACTCTTTGAAACAAATGTGGAAAATTTCGTAAATCCTTTCAAAACAGTTTGCTTGCGAAAACATCCCACTAGAACCCGCTCGTTTTCGAACGACTGAACTCATATTGAACAAGAAACAATTGCTTTTGATCGAAAAAAGGGGTTACATTCCTAACATATGGTATGCTTTTAAATTCAATCCCGTTCGAACCATTCAAACCCTATTACCAAAGAAATTAGTAACTTGATAAATTATGGAACTTTTCGACAATGATGTGAGTGCTTTTAAGCACCAAGTCCATAACATCAACAAAATATCATAAGAACAGGGTCGAGAATGATTTCCAAACAAGCAGTTTGATAAGTCATGTTGATGATCAACTGCTTTGTTGAAACCCAACGTTTCTTGGGCACTATCTTTTATTCTTTGGCATCAGTACATTATTAAGACTAAATAAGATCTGTAGAATCTCTTCGAAGGCTCGTTTCCTTACGTATTTTTCGAGGTGTCGTAATTTAGAATGTACAACATCGTAATAGACTCGTCCTTGAAGATGCCTTTTGTAAGTTATTCGAAACATTGAAAACCGTTTATACTTTTAGCTTACCTATTTGGATCTCTTTTCGATCAGCTCTCGAATAAATATATATGGCTTAATTAATTACCTTTGAAACCTCCTAGTTTCAAATTGGACACTTATATGTTTAGATTGTTTTCTTTGGATCGAATTTTATGCACATATGTGTTCATATTGTCTGAAAAGTATCTGCAGTGACTCTGCATGACATATAATGAACAATCTAATTCCAAGTCACTCAATCTCCATTCTTTCTAAAAATTTCTAATGTATCAACCAAGGATTGCATGCCTAAACTTCTTCAAATTTTTCTTGCTCAATTTTGAATAATTTCTAATAACATATTTTGAGTTTTTTCTTGAGGTTTTTCATGGCACTAATATAGTGCAAAACACGCATTTTGGCATTACAGTTGTCTCATCAGTTGTACGGTGTCGTTCAGTTCAGTGTGTTCCGCGAGGAGGACTACCTGCATAGAGGAAGCGGCGTCGAAATACTTACACGCGCCAATAGGTGCAAGATTCACCCCACCAACAGTATTTATCACTTGATTGTCCGTGTCTAGTAAAGCAATATTGTCATACCCTTCTTTTCAAGTGTTTTCCAACACCTCGCTCAAACAGTATATGTGTAAGTGCCGTTAAATACCTCATGAAAGGCTCTAAATATGTTATCAGATTGTCTGATTATTATTTTTGATCCATGCATATGGTCTCTTATAGGCACTTATACAGTGGTTTATACAATCGAGTGTGAAACACTGCTCGTTGGGTTACAAACGTGTATTGCGCTGCATAGTGCCAGTACCAGACCCTATGCGTGGCTCAAAAAAAATTATCAAGCTCAATGAAATTCGAGCGTAGTCTTAGAAAAACACGAAACGAATGGTATGTTGTCAAATTATATTGTTTTGAGCTCGTCTCATAAAACAACCGATAAAGAAGGTATGTCAATTCTGCTTTACTAGCCAAAGTAATTGAGTGTAAACCACTGCCAGTTGGGTGATTTTTTATCTATTGGCACGTATATTTTGGCGTCGATTGCTCTATGCAAGGGAGATCTTCCCCTAAAGCTGACTGAAGCGAAAGGCACTGACGAGGATGTAATGCCGAAACAGGTGTCTTGCAATGTAGAAGTGCCAAAAAAGACCTCATAGAAGGCTTAAAATATATTACCAGATTATACTGTTCTGAGCGAGGTTTAAAAAAACTAAGAAAGAACGGTTATTGGGCTGAAAAAATGAACGGTTATTGGCGTGAAAAAATGTCTCGGTGAATAATATTTATGCAGTTCAGCCTATGCACAGATCTATCTACCAAGCGACACTATAAAATAATATAACCGATGTCACTGAGACAAAAAATAGCTATAAGGTTTTTGGTATGACGATACTTCTACAAAGTCGATTACTGAAGTTGAGAATGTTTGACGAGCAAAAATCAGTCTCATCACTTTTTCTCTTCCATCGCCTCACCAGCTGCTTTGACTTTCTTACCTGAAGAAAATATCAAGGATTGCTTTTCACGAAAAAAAAATCGGTAAAATGAATTCTCGAGTATGATTGCAGCAACAGAATGAATGTGCTGTTCAAGCTTGAGGCCCGTGAGCTGCAGGGATGATAAATTTATGGTATCCTCCACTGTTATCTGGATGACTGCCTCACGAAGTCTTTGCAAGTTCAGCATAATTGACACTATTTTTGCGTTCCAAGTGCTGAGGTCAAGATTAAAAACATTCTGGATGAAAAGAAATGGAAGACTCCATACCGACAGCATCTCGAGTGTCTGAAGCTACCTCTCCCACGTATTCACCAACAGTGTCAGCTACCTCACCTAAACCAAGTACTTTTTACAAATAGATGTTTTCAAGATTGTAGAATAGAGCAAGTTCTATTATATAGATTTTATAGCACATACCTGCGGTATGACGTGGTGACCTTTCCGAGTCTATAACGACTTCATCTCCTACCCGAGCTCTATGGGCATCTTAAAAATGATTTTTTGTAGCAATGGCCAAACAATCAATATATTATCTACCCGCCGAATGGATCTTGATTCAAGAAAAAATTATGTGACACTCCATACCAGCAGAATGTGTGGTGTCAGAAACCACGTTTCCCGTATGATCACCAGCATTGTGGACACCGTGGCCTAAACAGCTCCTCTTAATGAAATAGATTTTTATCGCCATGTGTCATCGTGAATGCATCTATATTTTATCATATATTTACAAAACAGGACTAATTCATGTTATTTTCTGGGACTGATTTTGCTCAGCTGTGGGATTCTGAACATTTTGGAAAAAAGTTAATCGTGTCACAATCCATACCAACAGTGTGTCGAGTATCAGTAGGCACCGCTTCGCACATAATCACCGGCAGTGTTGACTACGCCACCTAAATCAGTTGCCCTCTTGAAATAACTGTTTCAAAGTCTCTGAAATCAGTCAAATCTATCGTGTAGTTTCCATGGTATTTACCTGTGTTGTAGTTTAATTCTCTTCCCGCATGTTTTTCAAGTTTGTCCTTCGCCGAAGCTCTACCGGCAGCTTAAAAATCATTTCTTGTAGCAATGGATTGGACGAACAACATATAATTTGCCCGCTAGATACATTTTAATCTAGCGAATAAGAAATT
>JAHQIW010001070.1:0-84923 GCA_019055375.1 Parelaphostrongylus tenuis
CTTTCTTTCATCACTTCGTTCTGATAGCGTGTCTGGTGTCCCATCAATTCTCCATCAGCGAAATGTTCAACTCTGGGTTAGTTCTTTTGCTGCCTTTAATGAGAAGATATAGAAAATGTTTTTTGACGTGGTGAAAGAATTTGTTCTAAGCCAAGTATTTTGTTAAGACAGTACGTTACGATTTGAAGTGCCTAAGAAATTCCAAAAGTACACAGCGTTTTGACACCGTTGATGTGTTAGTATAGCAATACCTGTAGGGAAGAAGAATTCATGAGTTTTGATATCCTTATTGTTTGGAACCAATCACAATTATGGACGTCAGATAGGAAAATCTGTGTTTCTGAAAGTCATACTGAAATGGTTACACAATCTTCACATGTTTGGAAAAGCTCTTTAACGAGCTTATACTTTTTTCCGACAGCAAATACGGATCAAAGGTAGTGTTGAACATGGGACGTGGAAGCTATCCTTTACTTTTAGTTTGCACAAAAGCTTTTTATAAGATTTGTTACCGTGAGAGACTATAGCTTTCGAAGATAGCGCGGATTCTTAGAAAATGGAGGTTTATGGGAGCAAAAATGTCTCTGCTTTGAACCTTGAAACTGAAACTTGTGGACAGCTGCGTGCCATCATATCATGATAAATTTTTTAATCGGCTAAATTCTTACAGAGCGTTTGTCCGTGCAGTCTGGCGCGGTTTGTTTTGCGAAACAGTTTACAACTTGCGCATACGTATTATATATATATATATATATTTATACATATACTAACATATATATATATATACATATATATACATTACAATTATATACATACTATATATATATAATGTGCACACATACGTATTTCATATACGTATTATATCATACGTGCACACATATAAATGTGAATATATATTGTATATTTCCATATACACATATATAACATGCGCATGTACACGCATCATGTTACATTCTATGGTGCAGTGTGATAATAGTAATAATAGAAACTTCATCAATGTATAGTACAGTAACAATAACAACAACCACAACAATAAAAGCAATAAAAGAATAGTAGCAATAATAACATCCTAAACAGTAGGAATCTGTCCAAACGCCTGCTATCTTTCTTATACGTTCAGTTGCATTTCTAACCGGATACCACCAAACAGAAAAAAAAAACATTCGACGCTGATCAGTTGAGAGTGGGCCATTAGATTGATATGATCAAGAGTAGTAAAGATGATTGAATCCATATCTGCCCTTTACAGTGAACCGCGGTGGCCTACCGATGATTCAAGTCAGTATTGTTTATCTTCTCGAATGTGTCTTGTTTCAGTCTGCTCATCCAGGTAGATCGAAGGGCTTGGTGAGCCTCGTGCGTGGGATCGATCCATCGACCCACGTGTGTGTGTCACAAAGAATCTCTAACCACTGCACTACACCCGCTCGCAATATGTTAAGCTGTGTTCTTTTTCCCATCCTTCCTTTCCTTACAGATGCATGCTCCAATTCTGTGCCACTACTGCTACACACTATCCAACTTCCAGCGGATGACTTATCTGGAAAATTCTTCGTTTCTCCTGTAGCTGCCTTGAAAGAGTGTCTATCTCTGGTATTTCACAGACAAGAGAAACTCGTGTGTATCAACTTTTGGTCTAGAAAAGGTGTGCATCTTTACCCATTGGGCCAACGTCTCCATCTTTACTAAGTGAATTTAATTACTTTGACTCTGTGTAATCGCAAATGTTTTTTATATCTTTATTAACAAATCAGTGGTTGAGGGCGATTCTACCTCTAAACAGTATGGGGACTATCAACTCCTGAATGTTAGTCGTAAGCTTTCCGTAAAACTTTTCACTCAAGTTCTACTTATGAAATAAAAATCTGTGCATGCATCCCATATCCATTGTGGGAGGAGATTCACAGGATGTGAGGCATTTTATTGTGTGACCACACACTGCTGATCTTGAAAAATATCTTCCAGTTCTGTCTTTGACTCGATTGGCTGGTTTTTTGTCTCTTATTAAAAAAGCACAAAAGCCTTTCCAAACATTTTCATCTCAAACTTCATCATTGCTACTCTGGATTGAAAGTCGAGTGAGATCGAATATGAACTCGTTATAACCTGACAACTCAAAACACAAATATTCGGTTCTTCATAACCAACAAAATCAGTCGGAAAAGAATAGACAAGACGACCCTATACGACAGAAGTCGATGCTAACATGGTAGAGATGCGCGAGAAGAGTGAAGATAAAAGTAAGGTCAACAAAGGATGAAGATATTGGCGATATCCGCACAAGGTAAATGCATACAGCATTTTTTGGGGATATTCCAGAATTCTGCTCAGATATCGCAAAGTAGTGACTATGGTTTCCTTGCTGAAAACTAGAAGTTTTGCTCACTTATTGAGACCGCTGTTTTTCTCCAACAGTGAACAATGCTTACTTCAATATCGTGCAAATTCGGAAGATATTTTTTAAACATCCAGAGAGAGTATCTCAGCTAGAATGAATTTTGTCAGTGAAGATAATATCTCAGAATTAACATGATTTTCGTTAATAAGAAACTTTTTCTGTTGCTACAGTTAAGAATTGATTATTTTTGAAGGACAGAATCTGAAATAAACTCAAAGTGAAAACCACCCCTTCAGAAAAGTCGTAACGTTTTCTTCCTAATATCAACTTCGTTGGTTGCCAAGAATTATAATAGGAAACCCTCATTATCTTCTTGGTAAGTAAGGTTTGGTGCTTTTTTTCGCTAGTCATTTACTCAAATTGTCATGTTTGGCCGTGGATATCGTACAGAGTGAAAGGACACAAAATGCATAAGCTGGATCCAACACGATACAAAACACTTCGATGTGCTAAAAAATAATGAATATGGATGGTTCATTAGGTTAAATTTGGAATACAGTGGCAACTTTACCTTTCTGTGAATAAAAAAAATATTTGTCAGTTGTTTGGGACATTCTCAACCACCTAAGTCCTTGGTACGAAAGATTCATTTTTTGTTCTCGAAAAAAAAGCATTGCCACCTGTACAAGTCTTTATAAGTGGTATACCATTTAGTGTAGGGAAGAGTTGTACCTAAGCGTCAAGCTTCACCTCACAACTAATGCCGAGACAACTTGTCCTTTTCTCATTGACAAAAATTCCTATAGTATGCAAGTCTTTACTAGTAACGGGTCTACCGTTAGACGAATATGCCCACTTTGGAGATGGTTACACCTAGTAAAATGGCTTGTTTTTTCGATGGGCCACAAACAGTTTGATGCACGTGTTTACGGCCTTTCAGACACGTCAGTTACACTGTGTCTTTCGTCTGGGCCAATTTCTTTTGGGGTAATGGTCAGCGATCCCAGGAAACACTCGAAACGAATGCTATGATGTTTCACAATTACCAGCCAAGACCAATGGAGTGTACACTACCCGTTCGGCAATTTTAATCCTTTGACGGCGCGTGTGAATATTTCGTCTGCGTTCCTCTATGTAGAGGGTTTTCTCCATTGACTGTTGTCCAAAGAAGCTCGAAACCAATGGAATATTAACAACACGATAAGCAACCTATTTGCACCGGAATAAAGTACGAAAAAATGAGTGCATACCAGCTCACTCCGGCTTATCCTGCCTATGAAGGATGGAAATCGACTCACACCACACTCTATACAACCTCTGAACGTAGCACATAGTAGGCTTGGGTGGTCAACCACGTTAAGCACGGGTGTCTACTCTTACAAGCAAGTCTGACACTGATTTCCCATCCACCATGGAATTGAAAACTCGATCATCCGAGACGTGGACCGTATACGTCTTAGTGTACATCTGAACAGTGTGCTACACGTATCGTAAACCCATGTCCGTACCGCTGTTTCGATATGGCAAATCCTTGGATTTGGAAAAAACCATGTAGTTGAGGATTTTCTACGTTTTTAAATGGGTCTTCTACGTTTCAGATGGCTCCGATAAGACTATCGCTATTGACTTGTCCTTTTATTAGTTTAGAACGTTACTAAGCGTATATTCTAGCCATGATATGGCTGAAATGTTAAGCACTTGACATCATCGCAGTATTTTGAGATAATTATCCGCTTCAATCTTACTCATTAGGTGAAATTTAGTTTACATACAGTTTGCTTTTCATGCCTACTTTTTCGCACAGATCAATCTCAAGTAAAAAATGTAGTTCCCTGAGTTTTAGAAAATTCTGTGGTCGCACCATCATGATCACTGGAGCGTCTCGTGGTATTGGCAAGGAAATTGCATTGAAACTCGCCAAGGTAGGTACGGAATAGTCAAATATATATATATATATATATATATATATATATTTATAATGTACAGTACACATGCATATATCTGTATATACATATATATATATATATATATATATATATGCACATGTATACGTATGCGTGCACATATATGTATACATACTAATATATGCGGACGCAAATTTATATATGTACATATATATATTTCTATGCATGTATATATATTTACATATATATGCACATATATATGTGTATATATATATATATGTTTGAGTGTAAATATACATGCATACATATATATATAATACATGTATATATATATATATATATATATATATATGTATAGGATGGTGCTAACATCGTAGTGGCTGCCAAAACCTCAACGCCTCATCCCAAACTACCAGGGACTATCTACACAGCGGCCGAAGAGATCGAAAAGGTTGGTTACCACAATTTGAGAACCATTTGTTTCCTCAAACAATATTATTTCTTGATCCTTTCGGAATGGCTTGTATCATTTCACGCACACGCTGCTCTTTGAATTGATACTGCAAAAATAATTGTGTAAAGTTCTTCAAGCACCTTTTAGGCATTTTTTCTGTTGATTAGACCGAAGCACAGAAAGACATTCGCAAGAAATTGGTTCGCTGCACTGAAAGTGATTTGATCACTAAAATACCAGTCTCCAGGCAATGACTAGTAACGCTATCAGTGAGGGTTAAAATTACCTCGAAGGTGAATCATCAGTTTGAGAGCATTTCTAACAATTTTTGTAATTTTTCGCTGTTTGAACCACGATGAAGTTATCGCGAGATTTAAGTGTTACATTAGGTTGTGAATTAAGTTCTGTCGTATTTTTTGTTGCTAGTTATTTACAATAAATTTACTTTTTGGTGTTTTGTGTTGTGTTTGATGTCAGCTCTTGATCTCGAGATACTAAATATGTAAGCCATTTTATTTTTTGTAACTGTCGAAAATTATTTGGTTTTTTCTGCTATCATATGGCAGCAAATGAATATTCAACTTTAACTATCTGAACTATCTCAGTGTAGTTCGTAGATGAGCTGACTCGTGGTTTAATGCTCTACATAGTTTTCTATCGTTTCGGTGGCAGAGTGACCCAAGTGGAACGCTCTAAGTACGTCCACAACTCAAGTTGTGAAGTGTTCCTTCTAAAGTAAAAGAAAATTTCATACAGTTGCAAAAATAAATGGTTCTTATATTCAGAATCTCTGAGTCACTAGCTTTTGAATGACGTTGAGAACGATCTAAAAAAAACTAGGAATTGAACTCATTGTAGAGGAATAAAAATAAAAAAATACGATAGATCTTTGTTCCTAACCTAACGAAAAAAAATTTTCATACCCTTAAGAAATAAAATGGCTTACTTATTCAGAATCTCGAGGTCATGAGCTTTCGAATTCACATAAAACACGAAGAAAAGAGCAGGAAATGAATTTATTGTAGATAAATAAGAAACGATAAAACTTAGTCCTGACCTGTTGTTATAGAGATTCGGAGCAGCATGCCGACCACAGAAACTATAAACGTAATTATTAGGAGTTAACATAGTGTATCGAGTTGTATGAAAATCCAGATTACATGTTCAATGTTATTGCATATGCAGGAATGTTGAATTTATATCTTCTTAAATCTCCACGATTGGTGCCTTTTTGGTTATGCTAACATTGAGGCTGTGTTAAATGAAAATGCGATAGTCTCCCTCTTCGATAAGGGTTAATCATCCAGTATAAGTGAAACCTTTAACTTATTCTATTCTGACGGCGCCGTTTTTTGGTCATCGGCCAGATGTGGAAAGCGCACGAATTTTTGCCGAAATTAAAATTCTCGTGCGCTATCTGTTACTCACCAGCTCTACGCTTTCCTAATTATTCTGTGAGCTGCGCTGGAACTCTGTCTCTTCCGATATATCTCGCTGGACCTACCACTACTTCTTCGAGTGATTCAAGGATCTCGATAACTTTTCGTGCGAGAAATACTCCAGAAACCAAGTCGAAGCCAAAAGTGCATTTGAGGCTTCATCCACTATGGAATTTCTAGAACTTTATGCAACCGGTATGATTGAACTTATTTTCTCATTCACAAAAAGTGTGGAGATTGTAATTGTAGGTTTTATTACTAATGAAGTATGTTCAAATCTGAATTAGAACACGTTGAACATACACTTTGTAGTCAGACATTGGATTCAAAACGGTGAAAACGAGGATCTGTACTCATGATGCGCGCTCACTTGCACCTGAGTCCTTTTTTAATCCATCCGCCTCACGCGATCATTATGGTGTCCTGTAGCCACAGTAATTAAGTCTCGTTAAAAATTTTTTGAAGTTCTGAAAGACTTTTTAAGCGTTTTCCTAGGTTGTTAATCAAAGGATCCAACGACGATTTCGAATATTCTTGGGTTAACCCCATAATTTCTTTCGCGCTAATATTTTATTCTTTTTTTTCTATTTTAAGTCGCATTATTGCCAAAAGGCTGTGGTACGTGGGTGGGTGTTTCTAGTAGCTTTAGCCGGATACTTAGATCCGACGATCACTCGCCATAAGCCCTGTACATACTCTGCGTAAAAGTTTATTTACTTGCAAAACGGGAAGAAATGCAGTTATCACGTCACCTGTTGACTGACCTGACTAGTATTTGTTGACGGGTATGTGTACTTCGTCCTTCTATAAAACCCTTTTTTAGGCTGGAGGGAAGGCCTTGCCATGCGTAGTGGATGTTCGAGACGAGGCATCAGTGCAAAACGCTGTTGAAAAGGCGGTGAAAACGTTCGGTGGTATCGACATACTCGTAAACAACGCATCAGCTATTAGCTTGACCAATACTGAAGAGACACAGATGAAGCGATACGACCTTATGCATTCGATAAACACTCGGGGAACTTATCTTATGTAGAATTATTCATAACTTTTGAGAAGATAATATTGCATGTAATTTTGCTGAATCTAGGTCCAAACTGTGCTTGCCGTATTTGAAGCAAGGCAAAAACCCACACATCCTGAACATTTCGCCTCCATTATTGATGGAGGCGAGATGGTTTTCAAATCATGTGGCATATACCATGGCAAAATATGGGATGTCTATGTGTGTCCTTGGGATGCATGAAGAGTTCCGACCATACGGTATCGCTGTTAACGCCTTATGGCCCCTAACAAGTAAGTTTTTTTTTTCGTAGTAGACAGACGATTTCACTTTTATATACGTGAGAAATGTCCACAATTTAGTACGTTCTTCTTCCAAAGTTTACAAAAGAAATACTTTTTATCGCAGGCATGCTTTTCGTTATAATCCTAATTTTTTTATGTGCTTCGATCAAAGGTTCAGATTTCAGTGATCTGGACGGCTGCAACGGACATGCTTAGTGGTGGTTCCGGTGCTGCGGGATCAAGAAAGGTATGAATATAAACTGAGATTCATGGATGCTCAGTTCAATCAAATGTCATTAAGAACATCTACGGAAGTGGAATGGCAATTTCTCTTCGTATTTCCTTTTATTTCTAATATGATTTTGTGTTTCTGGGACCAGAACTGGTGATCATCTCTTAGCTTTCTCGTTGTAAAACGGAACTTTAGTTCTTTTCTGATTCCAGAGTTCTAATGATACTGTGAATTTTTGTTCAGTTTACGGGTTTAAAAGTGAATTTTGTTTATTTATCTCGCCAATAAGTTTATTTAATACCCTGAAATGGTAATTAGATACCTTTTCTTAAGTGTTTTACCTTCGTAAATAGTTGTTTTTCAAATAGATCTTTTAGTTTCAATAGTCAATAGTGTCTTTTTGAAACGCAACGATCTATTCTGAGTTGGCAGTGTTTTTGCTCACATGTCCCGTACCAAAAGGGTAAAGCGTTTTGTATTGATGAAACCCTGAGTGGTGCACTATATGTTCGCTTTCAATAACCCTTTCGAAACGGAATCTCTTTATTTAGGTATAAGATTTGACAAACTTTCAGTAAGTATTCGAAAGCTTGAATTTAGACTGTTTCAAATGTGTTTCAATTATGTAAAGCCTTTCTTATTGCGTTATAGCAGCGACAATAACATCATGTTTCATACTCAGTTGCTTTGTTTACTCGGCTGGGATCTGTAGGTGGATTCGAAGGTTTGCCAATCAATCTAGCCCGGACCTTGACAACTTCGACGTCAGAATTTTGTTTCTGAAAAAGTTCATGTAGAACGCTGTTAGAACGATTAGTAGATACGCTGTTAGAACGATTAGTAGATCTTGTTCCGCACCGGGAATGATTGATCCGTCAGTGGGACATCATAGTGAGTTTATTTGGTTCTGTGAACTGAAAGATTATGTGTCCTACAGGATGACAGACAGTCTCTTCTACTATTTCAATACAGAAAACCTCAAAATTGTTCTGAAATGGAGACAAATATTCAAATAAATAATGAAAATGGCGCACCTCTCGAATGACACTGCACGTAGCGATTTCACATGCCTCCTCGAAAGGGCGCGTCAACAGAGAGGCGACGCAATTTTTTGTTATCTATTTAGAAGATTTTCTCTGATTTAGAAAAGTTTCTAAATTTTATGTGTCAGATTCCTAGAGGAGGTGTTATTCTATCGTTTAACGGATGCAATTTTTTTTTTTGTTTCACATTGCGAAATGAATCCGTATGATGTTAGAACGGCGGGCTAACTATCCCGTGTGCGAAACGTAGTCTTCTACTCGCGCTTCACGCGCTCTGTGTAAACTTTTCAACACAGTTATAACACCAAATTTTTCGCATTTTGGGTCATCGAATGAGTATCAAAATCCAACGAAAAGCACACACACGGTCCCTAACCGAACAAACAAACAAACAGTGTGAAACGAAATGTTGGCTGAGATTCATGCTTTCGAAAGACCACTGAAAGTTCGTGGAAGTAGTTTTTTCCAGCGAGAAGGCCCTCAAGCAATAGTATATTTGAATGGATACATCCCGTTCTGAAAGGGGTAAACAGGGTAAACATCGTTCAGATGGTTGATTGATCATGTAGTTGTTTTTGTTGACAAACATTTCAATGACTTGGTCTTCTCTAATTCCCGGCGACAAAACTGGTTTTAATGGAAAAACGTGATTTTTCTCGCTAGTAGGGTGTTGAGAGGCTGGAAGCTTTGCAGACTTTTAGAAGAGATTTTGGGCTGTCGTTTTAGGAGTACATAGGTGTTACATCAAATCGAGCGAATAATTAGCACTCGCAAGCAATGATGAAATTAGGCGTTGCCGCGAGAGTGTTAAGAAACTAATTAGTGATTTAGGGTGATGAAAAAAGGTCAAGTTTCGAGCTATTGAAAATTAAATTAAATGTTTAATATCTCGTCTTGCCTCATTGAAGATATTGTGTGAAAACCAAGGATGTTGTTTAGACTTCATCCTCCGAGACAAGCATATTTTTTAGTGTGGTGGTTGGTCCGCGGGACCTGGGGATTAGATTGTTGTGTATGTGTATCGTTGCGCAGTGCTAATCGCTGCACTGCAGATGCTCTAAGGAGGGTTTTTTTCAAATAAAACATACCAGTGCAGTCTAGTGATGAGGTTTTTGAGCTTTTCTTCTTCTAAGTCCTAGTAGTCAATCAAACAGTTACTTCAGTACTGTTGGTCGTGTGCATTTATGGAATACACAAAATCCAATTTTATTACTTGAGATACGGGTAATTTACGATCATAACTTGTTGTAGTCAATGCTGTTGATATGTGGTGCCGACATTTTAGCCAGAAATCATGGCCGATGCTGCATATGCTATGCTTTCCAAGAACAGTCGTGATTATACAGGGAACTTTGCCATTGACGAAGATGTGCTCCGTGCTGAAGGTGTTACCGACTTTAAGAAATATGCTGTCGATCCTGGTTAGTTTACTGGTTGAATTGAATTTATCGTTTTGATTAGATATAATTTCTCAATACTAGAAGAGATTGTTGTTATAGATACGCCATTAAGCGCGGACTTTTTTATTCCAAACATCGAGAATTATCCTCAGACATTTTTACAGTCACCTGAGAGGCAAAAGAGTATTGATTCATTGAAAAAGGTAAGTCTATCTGAATTTTCTTTTTGAAGTTTCAGTTGGATACGTCATACGATACTTTTTTCTCACGGAAAACCTATGGAAGGTGCCTGCACTTTTTTTATGAGCCTCATGAAAATGCTGAACTTTCTTGCATTGCTATCTATCAAATATCCCATTACAATGACAACTGAGCCATGGAGACTTTCGAATGGAGATTTCCCTAACGTTTAAATACGATATGAGTTAAATTAACTCATTGGGTAAGCAAAAACATTCCGCCAACTCCGACTTGCTGCGCGCGACAAGCAGTAGTGCCAAGTGATCAGTGACGTCGGTCATTGGATCTTCACAACAGATTATTCGGTGTCAATTTTTGTGCTCTACTTACTTTATTTTCAATTCAGTAGTTATAGTGCTATAAAATTCTGCCGAGAAGCGTCGTGGAAAAGAATCTAACCATGGATTGCAAGCGCTCACGACTCGGCACTCACAGGCTGCTCGCCCCGCGGCGTCGAGGCTAGCGGCGTGTCCCTCCTTTAATATTCGTTGGATTGACTCAAGCGTGGCATTGTGATTCATAGTAAATTTTCAAACTATAATTCAAAACAATCCAAAAATTCGCCGTGAAAAATTCTTCTTATTTCATTGCGAAGTATTTAGATTTTCTGTACTCCCAAGACGATGTTCAACGTTTTTTTTTTGTGGTGTCGTTTACTTTGAAAAGCAAAGCGGTCGGGACATCGTCGAATAATTCACTATTGGAAAAAGATTAGCCGTCCTCAGAAAAGATTCTTGAAATCTTTTCACTCATTAGTGCTAGCGGCTACTTCTGCTGGCGCTTCCAATTTTGAACTTTTTGTACACCCTCTTGATTCTCTCAGAATTGTTTCTAGGTTGTTTCAAAACTAAGCAAAATTGTGGAAGATCGGCGTTATCAAGAGCGGCAGAGCAAAACGTTTTCAGTAATGGTGCTATCTTTTACTCTTAGTCTGTGCCTATGCAAAAATCATTAGCACTTATCGAATAAGGTTATGAGTTAACACATTACCTCCTGTTCTGTTTAATGACTATCTTATTTTATCTGAAGTTTCAGAATTTCGAGAGATGAGTGAGAGCTTGATAGATTCATTGAAGAGCTTTTCTCAGTTATTTCGCGGTTCTTGTGGAAGGTTTTTCGGCCACTCTTTTCCGACTGCATTTCTTTGATGATATCTCGAACGCATCAACTGTAAGTACTAGAGATGTATTGGGGACGCCTGCAAATCTATTTCTAAGAATTCTCAGCTAATCAGTCGCCTCGGTTTTCAAAGTGTGAACCGTAGCGAAAAAAGTGGCAAAAACTACCATTTGCTCCAAAAAGTCGGAATTTTACCATTTCAATAAAATGAGATTTTGTATAGCGTAGACTGTAGATATTGATCACTATTACACTTAATCAGTCTGATCATGAGTTGAAATATTGCCCTAGTTTCCATGAAATTTAAAGGCTTAGTCATTTCGGACATGAGAGCACTGAAATCGTGCACCTTGCAGGCCACATTTGAAAGATAACCAGATTCACTAAGAATACTCTCAATGCTGTGCACCTTTGTGGAATTCAAGCAAGAGACAACCAAGAATGTTAGGATACGATCAAAACTCACAAACTTCGAGTGGTTTTCGATCCAGCGATTTCCGATTTCGAGGGCTGACATCTTATCAATTACACTACCGCGGCCGTTTCCTTGCTTTTCTCTTAGGCATATTTCAACTCAGTCGGTGCTGTAGTCACCCCTTGAACGGGAGTGGTCTTCCCCAATCAACATTGAGCCCAATTAGGTTGAAGCTAAGTTGAATTGACAATGTTCAAACTTTTATCTACTGCCTATTAGCACTGCCATCGTTGAAGTAGAGAAGAGTAGGAAAACAAGGCCTCATGGTGTTGTGGCTGATATCTGGTTCAGTTCTCGAAAAAAAAAGAAATAATCGCGACTATGCAGCCCATCTGATGTTCGGGTTCTTTTCCTATCTTAGCATTTTTGTGATTGTATCTTCCACCGTACCCTACCGTGAAAAAAGATAAAAAAGATAGGATTAATGGGAAACGTTTTTTCAGGTAGCTGTTGAAGAGGATATCACCAATGTTCTGGCTAATATGAAAAGTATAGTATCTAGAGAGCTTGTGGAAAAGTTGTCAGCCGTTTATGAATTCACTCTAACTGGTATGTTTTTGTCAGAGCATTGTCAAAAATTTGTTTCCGTCCGTATGCACATACTTGCAGGGGATAAGGAGAGGAAAATAGTCCTGGATCTGAAAAGTGGTGATGGATCAATATCTGAAAAAAGTGATGATAATGCAGATGTAAAGTAGGTTTTACGACTTTTCTTTTTATTGATTGGAATAACTGTTCAAATAGATCGTTAAAGTTTGTGAACGACGCAGTACCTTTTAATTAGAAAACATTTTGCCATAGATTCCCGAGAATAAGTAAACATTCATCACCTGCATTGCAAGTAGATATTTTTATTGCTCTAGACTAAAAAAGTGTTGCGAACTTGCTCGATATACAAATTGTTGACCTGCGAAACCGTCACGGTGATATAGCACTTTTTTAGGAAAGGCTATGCATTAGTATGATTCCTTACTTCGAAAGGAGGCATTATTCGCTTAGCATCACTTAACTGTGAATTGCCACGCTTATTTCCAATGCGTTCTTGTGTTTGATGTATATAGTGTTCTCTCCATTTCTCGCGTTTAAATCCCACAGGTCGCCTCATCAACGAAGAAGTCTAATTTATCAATTGCGACAATACTGGATTTATCTGAATGAGATTATACCAGTGACACTCAACACATTAGAGCACCAACAGTTCGTAATCTATAGGATTATTGAGTAGGGAAACTTTGAGCCACCTATAGAACCTTCTTAATGCACGAGAAGGGAAGCATCGTGTTTCGTTTGCTATTGTCATGTCTACCTAGTGCCTGATGTCTAAAATTGTCCGTCCTAGTAGTCTTGGAACGACGGAGAGCAACGACCCATGCATTTATGAGCGGAACACAATATGACATTATTCTTAGTGCACATTGGCGAACGGTATATCAATCAAAGAAGTATAACCATGTATTTTTCAGATTTACTCTTGCAGCCACAGACTTTGCTCCACTGTTTACGGGTAAACTGACTCCAACCAATGCCTTTATGGCGAGGAAACTGAAGATCAAAGGCGATATGACAAAAGCATTGATACTGGAGAGTCTACTGAAGAAACTAAATAAGAGCAAACTGTAGAAGAACTTTCTTCGATCGTCGATGCCTTTTCATGTGACTTATGATTTTATAATTGATATATTTATATCGAGTTATCACTACTTTCTACTCTGCTTTCACAGTTGCACTCCTTTGTACAAGTTATATGTTGGTTAAAGAGTAATATTTCTGAGCTCAGATGATCTTGTTTGTAAACTTTTATTTCGATAACGTTCCTGATCTAGAATTATAAAATTTCAAAACAGTGACTGTTCGAAAAAAGCTGTTTCTATAACGCGAGGGACTAAAAAGTAGATTGTGAGTTTATTCTGCTAAGGTAATGAAAGTGTTTGATCAGAAGATAAGCTAATAATTTAATCTTTCCAGACCTTGAAGATGAAACTGTCAAAAGTTAGCCACTGATGAGTTGATCGTATTATCAGTCTCGCGTCTGTTCAAGTAGGAACTATGAACTATTCGATAAGATTCCGATTTATCTCACAAAACAAGGGTCTAACAGAAAAAAAACTTTAGTGCGTCTGTCAGTCTTGTCTCAGTTCAGCCACTTTTTTGGAAAGGCCTATTCTCATGGCTTATTAGAGAAGAGCATCTGTGTGATGTAGTTTCAGTAACAGTCAGCTACCATTTCAAACGTGAGGTGACAAGCACACCTCAATGATCGACGAACTATTATAAGGCTACGTCCGATACGACGATAGCAGAAGTTTTTTGTATTTGATGAAGGCTTAGGTAAGGCCAACATGATGCTTTTGACAGACTCACGGTCGTGGCTTGTATGTCTACGCAAATAATCCTATTTGGAGATGTCTGCTCTATGGCTTGTGCCTGATCAAAGATATTCGATATGCGCATAAAAATAAGGCGAACAACTTTTAGAGTTCACTCAACAGACTTGTCGGAAGGTAGTCATGAAAAATGCTCTCGTTCCTTTTGGCATGATGACCGTGAACAACGTCTACCACCATTGCAAGATTTTCTCTCTTGAAAACAAGATGACATAACTATTTTGAGTACATATAGTTTACGACTGATAGGTTTATGAATTGAATTAGGCTCTTCATACTTTCTGTCACAACTAGAACCTCAGAGGGTAGGCGTCAGGGCGGTTTTCTATAGCGAAAATTTCGAAGACCGAGCAGGGATTGTGAAACGAAGAAGACTGACATGAAAAATTTACACTATACAATCTTTGCAAAGATGGGAGGTGATGGTTGTCCATCACTGCCTAACAAGGTGAATGGAGAAGCATTATAGTAGATAGATAGCTACGACATTTCTCCATACTAAACGTTTCTAAGCGGTTTCCAAGAAATTTTTGGTCTGTACCGGTTCAAATCCTTTTTCAACAATCTTCCACGGGTGTCGTTTACATTAGCGGTTTCAGATGTGTCTTAGTATGACCAGTATTTGACTTAAAATTTTGAGCTACTTCGATTTGTGATAGAAATGTGGCCTCAAATTGTTATTTGGAGAAACAGAGGCGAGCTCGAAGTTTCAAGTGTTTTAGAAAGCGGATTGTTCTGTGGTCGGGTCATACTTGATCCACTAGTCATATAAGGAGAAGGTTTTATTGAGAGTACTCTGGTCATTTACAAGTTCTCTTTTTCTTCTGACTCATAATGAGAGTTCTCTCCAGCTTTGGAATCCATCAAATCGTCACACAGAGAAGGCGGTGATCAGATTCAGTACAGAATGGAGCGAAAATATGATCGATCGGATAGTCTTTGTTTTCTCTGTCCTGTCTCAGCCCGTTGAGAAAACCGTGTTATTTGGTTCTTTTTTCAAAAATTTGGCCGTCAGTCGAGAGCTCTAATTACGACAACTTTAATTATGAGCTTTATTTCTCAAAGACCCTTTTGTTGCGCTGTAATAGTAAAAATAATATCTTAATTCACATTAAGCATTTCGTCGCAAAGTTTTTCCTTCAAATTTTCAACCGGTTGCCTACAACAGGGCCCACCAGGAGACCCACTACCGTAATGTGCCCCGCTTTTGGCCCCGCCCCCACCAATCACGTCCGTCCTTGAATAGATGATCCGGATAGTGATTGCAATGATAGTGGCAGTGATGGTAGCTATAGTGATGGCAGTGATAGTGATCATAGTGGTAGTGGCGATAGTGGTAGTGATTTGAGTGGTAGTGGCGGTAGTGATAGTGATCATACTGATAGTGACCATAGTGACAGTGATGATACTAATAGTGATCATAGTTATAGTGATGATACTGATAGTGATTTGTGGGAGTGCTAATACTGATAGTGACGATAATGATAGTGATCTGTGATAGTAATCTTAGTGAGAGTGATGAACTGATAGTGATCATAGTAATAGTGATGATACTGATAGTGATGATAGTGATAGTGATCATGCTGTTAGTGATGACAGTGATAGTGACCATACTGATAGAGGCGATAGTGGTAGTGATCATACTGATAGTGATCATAGTGGTAGAGGCGATGGTGGTAGTGATCTGAGTGGCAGCGGCGGTAGTGATAGTGACCATACTGATAGTGATCACAGTGAGAGTGATGATACTGATAGTGATCATAGTGAGAGTGATGATAGTGATAGTGATCGTAGTGATATTGATGATACTGAAAGTGATCATACTGATAGTGATGATACTGATAGTGGTTATAGTGAAAGCGCTAATACTGGTAGTGACGATAGTGATAGTGATCATACTGATAGTGATGATAGTGATTGATCATACTGATAGTGGTACTGATCCCACTGTCATTATCACTATGATCACCAGCACTATGACTATCATCACAATCACTATCGCCAGTATCAGTATCAGTATGATCCCTATCACTATCATCACTATCAATATGATCTCTGTCACTATTATCTCTGTCAGCATCATCACTCTCACTATGATCACTATCAGTATCTGATCACTGCCACTATTATCGCTATCATTGTCATCACTATCACTATCAGTGTCATCATTATCACTGTGATCACTATCACTTCATCACTATCACTATGATCACTGTCAGTATCATCACTACCACTGTGATCACTATCACTAATCAGCTATCACCTTATATCACTTCTCACCCATATCAGCTCCCATTACATATCACTACATCACTACCACTATGATCACTGTCGCTATCATCACTATCATTGTGATCATTCAGTAGTATGATCACTATCAGTATGATCACTATCACTATCGCCGCGTTTCAATATAATCACTATCACTATCATCACTATCACTTCCGCCACTAACACTATGATCACTACCATCACTATCACTACTGCCACTATCACTGTGGTCACTATCACTATCATCACATCACTACCATCACTACCACCATCATCCCAATTACTATCGCGGTCATCTATCAAAGGATGGACGTGGTTGGTGGGGGAGGGGCCAATAGTAGGTCCCCTTACTGTAGTGGATCGACTGGTGGGTCCTGTAGTAGGCAACTAGGTAATGACCACCGGAAAGCACAAATTTCGGCAATTTCGAAGATGCATTTGCTTTTGTAAAAGACTTCTTATTGTGCTATAATAGAAAAAATTGGGGTTCCCAAATTGGAACCATTGCCGATATTTGCATCCTATTTCGATCTATTACGGTCTCTTGGGAATAATGTGTTTTCTGACTCATATTAGAGTTTTATAATCATTTGAAAGCCTAAATCTTAGAATTTTTAGTGATGTGCTCTTCTAAATGATTTTTTTAAATGGTCTGTGAAGTAAAGTTTGAATTATTTGTACACTTGGCGCGTTCCGGCACATTTTATGCTAGACAGGACATTTTCTCTAGACATTTAGTATTCATTCAATAGCTCGGATCGCGACGATTCAATGGTGCGTTTGAATTCTTGAAAGCACTTTATTTCTGCTGTGCAATAACCAGAAGTAAATTAGGTTTCGCACAGTGCGATATTGGCACCACGCCTGCTATAGATAGGAGATGTGCAAGACGGTTTTCATCTCAACTTCGATCCCCACTTCCGAATTTTCTTTTCCTGTCTTCGTTTTCAGTGATCCTTTCTATTTTGATATTGATATCACCAACTATAGCGAAATTGATCGTTTGTGTAATATTTCTTACGACTCTGGTCTTTTTGATGTTATAATGACGTTGGTCTTGAACATGAGCAGTTGAACCGTTCATATGTAACAATAATAATACAGTAATAGCAACATAACGATAAAAGACCTCAAGTGCGAAAAATACAAGCACCGACAAGATTATTAAATAGACATGGATAACGATAAAAAACAGTAGTGATTTTTATTTTTAAAGACAACCTCAAAATGATATATCAAAGAATATTGCCATTATACTTTTTTACCTGCGAAGCATGGTCGATTGTGACTGGATTAAGATGTTAGTGAGTATCCAATCGCCGGCAGATCATACACGGTATCTGCGCATGCGGGGAGCTTGTGATAATTCAAACATGATGAAGATCACTACATATGCGTCTGCATTGGTACGATAATTGTGGGTTTACTAGAACCATTCTGCAGAGCTGTGGCCGAGTGGTTGTGATACCTGCCGCAGGCTGCGCGAGATTGAATCTTCTTCCTCTTTCTCATCCTCCGCTCCCCTCTCGACACTCACGCGCAGTCAAGAACGAACGCCATGAGGAACGTCACAGCCAGGATATCCTTGAAACTGTGAAGAGACATGCTCGACCAGTATTCTACGTTGTTCAAGGAGACGAATCGAATGCTAGAAGTACTAGCATCTGCACAATAGTGTGATAATGGGTCGTGTGAACAAAAGTATAAGACCATTCTCATGCCCAATAGACTTGTTATGACTCCTCCTCCTATTTTTGAAGCCGATTAATAAGATGAAGATCTCAAGAAGCCAGTTTACCAGTCTTTAGTGATTACTGGATGCTTGTATAAAGACTAGTTCTGGATGGAATGTCTTGATTGATCGGTACGTTGTGAAATGCACACGCATGTGCAACGATTGAAAAGCAGCGATCAAAGACATAGTGTTGAGATAGGTAGCGTGTTCCCACTTTAGATCGTAATGCTACGGTGTAGATGTTACGAAATCGGTACGTAGCCATTTCAGGACACCTTTCTGAAGCAATTTTCCAAAAGATAAAACGATTTGCCACCATTGGTCAATTGTGTATTGATTTTACATTTGTTGATGAATAACACTGTTTATGTGAGGTAAAGCATGATCTAATAATTGAAATCCACATCATGTTGTGAAGCGAGAAGGTGAAGAAAGTAGCAGTAGCATTACAAGGCCAGGGTGAAACGTCTTTAGTGGTAAATTTCTAACATAGAAAACGTTCACTGAAGAAAAGAAGTTAATAACTATCCGGAAAAAAAATTCGCTTTTTGCTTGTAGAGCTGATGCTCTGATGAAAACGAGGCCTCCGAAATTGCTGTCAATCGACAACAACGGCAATAACTAATACCAACCTCGCGTCGCCTACATAAGGTAATGTTGTCGTTCATTAATGCAAGATGTTAGTGCGAACTCGCTTTGGAGCAGCAAATAGTCCTCCAACGTCGAGAAATCGTTATAAGATTTCTATAGTATTAATTCGCTCACTTGAAAGGCTTCAAATGATAGCTTACTCCGGTGATTAAGACCTGGAAACGCCTTAGCAGGCTTATACCAGAATTTTTTCACTGCCATCCCAGGGTTCCAGATAGCATCAGTTCGACCACCACTTGACGACGTTTATGGCGAGGGCGAAATATTATCAAGCAGCAGCTGAATCCACTCGCAAAAATCCGATGACTCTCGTGGAAGAGGGTTAAGCTCAAACGAACTATATGCAGGAATTGCTATCGCTGTCACAATCTGTGATACACCTAAGAGAATTGAGTGGTGAACAAAAATACGACCTCAGATGGAGTCGATCCCAAGTTTCGTCCATAGTGGGGGCGCGTGTTATCACTACACCACCGAGGTACATTCGCACCAGCATTTATTCTTCAATACATCTATGATAGCTGTCAACCACCAACCTTTAACAGGTTTGGTCGGGTATGCGATATCGCTTCATAAATCCAGTTGAGCTGACAGCCCTGTTCGATATAATATTCGAAAATTTTAGTATTTTGACTGCTTTTTTTTCGCAGTGTTATGATGTTTCACATACACCAAAGAGAATTGAGTGGTGAGCCATACCGGGACGTGTACTATCACTACACCACGACTGTTTGACTCCCGTCTGAGGTCGTGTGTTTTTGTTCAACACTTCATTCTCTTAGGTGTATATGAAGCATCATAGCACTGCGAAAAGTTGAGTGTTACAATCTGTGATCATCATATAAAATACATTTACGGTGACATTTGAGAGTAAAACTTGTTAGAAAAAACTCTGATGCATGTGACACCGATAACTTGTGATACGAATTCAGCAGTCAAACAAAAATTAGGCGTTGAGAGTTATTTGGGGAGAACATCCAGCGAGACGTTATTTTCGAAGTCATCAAGATTGGTTACGGAAGTAGTTTGGAAAGAGTGATTATATTGAGTTGGCTGTAAACCAAGCTCTGACCTTTTAACAGGCTCAAACCCAATTATTGTGATGTTGTTACGGAAAACTGTTATGCTCCGTACCGCTGTGTCGCACCTTTTGGCAGTCTCTGAATGAACGTAGCAGATGTTTTTTCCAACATAAATTGTTGCTTATGATTACTGACTCTTGTTTCAACGAATATTTGGCGCTATATTTTAACAGTTCAGATAGTCTGAGAGAATATTTTGAGCTCTCTCGAGGTTGATATGTCAATGGCTTGCGCATGTTTAGGCAGTATCGCCCATCTCATCAGAGCCACACGCTCCACTAGCCTCCCTTATCGGCAATAAGGACTATAAGGCATGTTAATCTAGAGAACGTGGAATTGTGATCTGCATCATTTCTCAATCGGTGGTTTACGGCTGTTCTCAAGCACATAGACATTGCCTTTCAATCAAGACTTTTTTTCAACCTCGCTAAAAAACGTCCAATATAAGGTGAGGAAATTACGCTTGAGCAGTTCACATATTTATGTCCTATACTGAGTTTTACTCTACCTTTTTTTAGCAGTTTTATGATCTCATAAGTATATATCCATTAATGCTGACTAGTGTGCAGAGCTTTGGACCGTAACTGAGAGGTGAACAGATGTTTCACTCTTACTGGGCGCTAGCTCTGCACCATCAAGGCCGTTGATCTGCTTCCATTCTTCCTGAAATTCGGATATGTGTTTAGAAGACCAAGCCCGTTAAAACGGTTCAATGTTGACAGCTTCGATATCTTTTTTTGGCATAAGGAGTGATGGCAGAGTAACAGTCCAATAGGCGTAGCCAGTACACGACCCAGCTAGAGTGAAACACGGATCCAAAATTTGCATATAACTTATCATTGATGGACATTATAATTCAGATATCGTTATAAACCGAATCATATTCTGGATGCTACCTTTGCAGTGGAATTTTCCTGTTCCCCAGGACTACACATTTCAATTTGATGTGATGTGTCAAGCGATCTGGAGAATTTTGTGGAAAAAGCGTGTTTTTAGCAAGAATCAGGTTGAAAAAATGAACGTATAGGCATGTTCTACACGCCAGGATATCGAAAATAAGGTGGGCCGGACACGTGATGCGCTTAACGACAACCGATGGACGAGAACCGTTACCGACTGGATTCCTCGGGACGTCAAGCGCTCTAAAGTAAGACCACAAACCTGTTGGCCCGATTTCTTCACGAAAGCTTCAGAAGGAAGATATGATGCTCAGTGAATCCCTAGAGCGAAGAGGGCCCACTGGGCTACTCTTGCTTGCGATAGGGAAAAATTAAAGTGTTGCTGGTATCCGCTCGAGTCACTCGACGATCAACGTGACGACAGGTGATACAGATGATACAGGTGATAGGCATGTTGAACGAATAATGTTGATATTTATTCAAAGTCATGATGTGTTTTCAAAAGCACATTATTGGGAATTCAACGAGATTGATTCAATCCGATAAGGCGTCTGTATACCACTAGACCTATCAGCTGAAAACATGCATATCCTTGTCAGATATATTATTTTGAGCGGCTCTATAAAGAGGCGGTCGACAGAAGAGGTATGTTTCACTATAACAGCTACAGGCTCGACTGCCGATCACCACAATGTCAGGTAAATACATCACCGGGCATGGGGCTGGTCTGATACTCGGCGTCGATTCCTAATAGAGGATTACTTAACCTCAGGGAATCGGCCGAACCGAAAGAGGTGGTATGTTGAGTTCCAATAGGACGAAACAGGCTCCTGTTATACCACTAGAGTTGTCAGCTCAAAACATGCATATCCTTATCAGATTATATCATTTTGGGCGGGTCTATGAAAAAGAGGTCGATAAAAGAGAAATTGATGTAATACTAAAGAACGAATATTCTTATAATTCAATATACCCAATAATGTAGAGTGCTGTGCAAAAAAGTTGGCGTCAGCCGGGATTCGAACCCAGATCTCACTCTCTCCGGGAGCGTGTGCTAAACCGTTGCACCACCGACGCTCATCTTGCTCTGTAAACAGACAACGTGTTGTAGCGTAGAAAGAGTGCTTGCAAAAGGAGCGTTGGTCGTGCAGCGATTTAACATACGCTTCTGGAAATAGTGAGATCTGCATTTGAATCCCGGCTGACGCAAACGTTTTTTGCACAGCACTCTACATCATTGGGTATATTGAAAAATCATAACACCACAAGTGGCGCTCAAATAAAAATGATTTCTGACTATTATAATTCATTTGAGACACATCCAAGGGTAACGAGTGCGTGAGAGAGCACAATCACAGTCTTTGTGCTTGAACGAGCTTTGAATGAACAGCTGCGATTGACAAAAATTTGCGAAAATCTACTGATTATTCAAAAAAGAAGTGGCCCATATAGAAGTTCGGAACGCTTGATGTTTTTGTGATCAGTTTGTTTATACAATACCTATTCAATCTATTCGAGACAGCATGAGTTAATATTAATTCACATATTGAGTGGATAAACATGGATATTATAAGTTGATTCCTACTCATTTTCTTGTAGACAAATTCGGTTTTTTTCTATTAGACGGACTTACATCAAGAAAAGACCCTTCAACTGAGCACAGGCTTTCCACTGCACTCTTAATAATCGCTCGAAATCTTAAAGCTAGAGCCACTGCACTGCATGCTCGTTTTTTGAAAAAGCCTTTTTACAGTGCTGCAGCATGAAAATAAAATTATGCTTCACACGCGTCCCGATCTTTTACTATTGCTTCATTGGAAGCGCGAAAAGCATATGAGGGCATGGAGAAAATCTTGCAGTGTCATAGTCATACGTTTTATTTCGAGTTCGCTTCAAAGCAGAGAAAAACTTCAATTTCAATAACAAGAATCGCAAGGCATGAACCGCTGCAGGGAGATCGATGTCGCGTATCGATCCACGGCCCACACCCCACACCCTGGTTAACAAGCAATGACTTACCTATATGAAACTTAATCCGAATTTCCCCGTTATACTGCAGTGATACGGTCTTTCCAGAGAAAAAGCATATCATTGGAATCGTGAAACTTAGGCTATCGCATAAACTTAGAAAGAGTTTTGCCCTGTGAAAAATATGCATGTGTTAAACAAATGTGTTCTTTTTGCTACAGCGCTGTAAAAAGTTTTTTCAAAAATTGAACTTGTAGAGCAGTAGCCCGAGATTTAAGCTTCCGAATTCTTACTAACAAACTCATGAAAAGTTCTCGTCCGGCAATAGGAGTCGTTTCCTCAATTGTTTCTGTCTAAAAAAACAGCCCATATTATTTTCACTCAAAGACTATTTTTAGCGCTTTTTTGCCAACCGATAGCGAATTAATTCATATGATATACTGCAACTACGTGGAGATTTCGGCAATTACTGATTTACAATGAACTCTTCACTGTACGAGTTTAGTTCGTTTTTTATCGAAAGCCTTTTGATGGTAAACAAAACAGCACAGTAAAAGATGTTTGATGATGACGAGAACAATGGTTACATATAAGCACTGGATTTTGGCACATAGACTAGTATATCACTGCGATTATAAATTATTGAGGACGCTTGTATAGACGTTTTTGCAGTGTCGATATTTACTTCTGATGGCATAGATGTTCACAATGCGTTGTTAGTTATTGCGTTTCTACGTAGATAATCTTTAGTAACAGTTTCTGACTCTTAATATGATTTTTTCCCAAGTTTTATACATGAAGGCTTGAAGGCATTCATCTTGCAATCTGGACTTCTAGAGAGTACAAGTCCATCTGAGACCACCTGTGTCTGCAAACAGGTTTTTGAATTCGACGTCATTAAAGTATCATTTGATTTCCGTTTTTCCATTCGTAGAGTCCTTCTCGTTGTCATTTAGCCTTCCTACAGATGTCAATCATATAGGTATCCCACTGAATCAGCTCATTGACACTCATGTGGGTATCTACCAGATCACGTGGCCGTTCGTTTGTTTATTCTCAGTACAAAGGCGCTAAACTTTTGACCACTCATCTCTTTTTTATTCAGCAAGAATTATTAGTAGTTAAAAGCATCATCGTTCTTTGTATTGAACGTATAAAAATCAGTCCAAGAAACTAATTATACAACTTACGGAGTAATGACATTAGTGTATTTAATTCTTTCTGGACAAAAATTTAAGCTTCTTGAGGATAGATTGAAAAGATGCTTTGGTATCTACAACATACTTCTCCGTCTTGTTTACCAGCATCCCTTTTTTGTATTTTCTCAGTTTAATATGTTTTCCTTGCGAATCGAGTGTGTATCGGAGTGGAAGAGGTGTTATACAATATTTCTATGGTTCTTCTTTACGCTTGTTGCAGTGAACACCAACTACTGCAGGATGCATCGTCATTGTGGAAAACAGATTGGAGTGGGTGGCAGTAGGTCAACGACTATCCCATCTGAAACGCCACTCTTGAATGAAGCTCTTCATTAGCTGTGCTTGGCTTTCCTCCAACCCTCTGATTCGACTCAATGCGACTACTTAAACGCATTCGAAGAGAGCAATGGTTATGTACAATCAGCTCGGGGCTCTGAAGAACGCAAAGGCGTTGGAAAGTCACCCGCATTAACTCTTTTTTTCCTAAACTTGAATTAGCTCAATGATACGAGGAAATCTCTGCATAAAACTTCCCACAACCTCTTTACTATTTTTTAATTTTCAATTACTACCCACACGCAATTATCAGAACGGGCATCCTGTATGGTAAACCATCACTGAGTGAGAGTAATTTATACGAATAAAATTCTACTGGAGATTATATAACTCGAACGACAACGTAGACGCACAACTTGAAGGTGAGCAACTGTGAGCAAATGATTCGACTCATCGATTCTGAAGGAGAAAAAAACCACCAAAGAAAAACAGATTATAATCTCTGTTTATCAAATTTATTATTAGACCCTTACCATTGAGAAGAATATTAGAGTAAGAATTGAGAATAATAGTAATAACATTGTTGTTGGTTTGAGCTAAAATCCTGGAAAACCTAGCCTTCCATTCCTCTAGATATAACTAACTGATAGTTTCGCATCTCTCTGGTATGAATCAATCCCAGTTGCTTTGTGTTTAAGAGTCTTAATCTCTAATGGAAGTTTCTTCGAGTTTCTGATCGCTGTTGTGGTTCCGTCTATTCTTTTCGTTCACCAATCCTTACTGATCAGATGTCCAGTCGCTTGCTGAGTACTGTTGACACGCATGCTAAGCATATTCGCTTCATTCTATTACTTCTCGAGCGATTACTTCTTCCACACAGTGTACAGCTCTATGAAATTATTTAGAAAACATACCGAGTAATATAAGAAGATTTTGGGCTGCTTGCGATGTCATTCCGCTGCAAGTGGTTATACATGCGGAATTTTGCTCCCAGCTTTCAATTACAGCATATAAAAAGCGGGAGATGAGCAACGTAAAAAATCTTTCTAATTACTTCCATATATAGTCAGTCACGGAGAAGCTTGATTAATTACAGACAACACGTTTCGATAAAACAATAGAACTGCTTTGTATCTTCGAAAACAGAAAAAAAATCAGCGCGAAAATTCTCATATAAGAACTTTTGCTGGTTCCATTTGATTTCTAATTACGTTCACTGATAGAATTCATGAAAACTTAAAATTTTGAAAAATACGTCCGTTGAAAATTCCACCATCTAGTTTTCATAGATGACATGTAGCACTGCAAGAGAAGTTACAAAGAAAACTGGTGGGGTGTGTGGCTCTGATGAGACGCGCGCGACCGTCGAGACGCTCGTAAGCCACTGATATGCCAAACCTCGAAAAGGATAGAAACCTTTTCTCAGACTGTAAAGAAAAAATTCGTAAAACCAGAGTTAAACGAATGATTGATGTCGGAAGAGCACAAACCAATTAATATGGTAGCTGAAATCTAGTAAAGCCGCACATTTATCATATCGTTCACAGTCTTACTTCTCATAAAGTTTTTCTTCTCAAGCTCATCAAAATTGCCAAAAATACTGAGATCATACATCTGGGCAGCTTTAGATGCGAAACATAACTTTTTCAACTCGATGAACCGTCTGTATCTCACCGATTAAGCAGTTTCGTTGTGTTTTTTTTTCAAATGGTTAACCATGGAATGTATTTTGCGAGCGAATCGCTAACATTTTTTTCGAATTCTCTCAAATTCTCAAGACAACTGTCTATTAACCTCGGCATGCTTCAATAAATTCTAAATCTCTTCTTTAGGCCAAACACGAGGCATTACATTAATCTCAGTTCAGCAGCTGACGTTTTGGCAGTTCGCCTTCTTCAGAATCACTTTTGAAATTCAATATTTGAAACTGTTCCTAATCGGAAACATACAGTGCTCTTCCGAATTTCAGATTGAATCTAATGTTGGTTAGTATCATTTTCTGAAAATCTGCTACGAGTATTTTACAAAAGTAGCGGCTACCGCTTTCTTGATTTTTGCCCATGGTCATCTCTCTCTAAGTATTGTTAATCTCTGAAATTGTAGATTTCAGGTGTTATACAGCCACTTCCTTGCTTCATATCCTAATTAAAATGGGTAGTAGAGACAACATTCTGCTGTAATGTCACATGAAGTAACCACATCATACCGGCAACCTTCTTTTTTGATAGCAAAGTTGACGTAATTTGATGATTGCTTGGACTTCACCCTTATGTTTCCTAATATCTGTAGTACTTCATATCGCTAAATTCTCCGCACTTTTTGAAATCGTTGGCATCCATTGAGAAGCTCGTCATTTGGGGTCATGTCTAATCGATGTGTTTTCCCAAGCAGCTCAAACAATCGAGTTTTGATTTTCTCCACATGCGCATGGCGTTTAACGCTTAAGATTTATTAACGTTCGTTCACATTCTACAGTTCGTTCCTTCGCCGTCTACAATTCGACGTCACTGATGTTGATTTTCTTTACATATTTTTACTCTTATGGGATCCTCATTTTTGTAAAAATTGCGAAACAATCGTTTTTCAGCATAGATTGTTTTGGGCTCTCTCGTTTGTCCGCGCCTTCTTTTTGAACTGGCTAAAACTTTGGAACCGTTTCCTCTCATATCTCACTTTCTCGTCATCACTTCAAACTAATACAGTACTGACCAAGCTGTTCGTTCTAGACTTACTTTTTTATTATAATGTATAGAGTCGTGTAATTACCTAATGTTTGAATTTAGCTTCTTGAATGAACTAAGCTCTTCAAATTCCTTTGATTTCCTTATTCATACTAATTAGTTTTAACTTCAGCTTTTTCTAAACATGCTATTCTGTGTTCTGTGAAACCAATCGCTTCCACTGATTACTTCCTTTCTCTTCTTCATCTATCATGATGGAAAATGAAGGAATGACACTCTATAAGCTATGTACATAATTTCTTTTCCACCGTAGATAATATCGATTTTCTCTCCCCCTAGACTGGCTAGTCGTTTTTTTTTTTGGCTTATTCCAGTTCAGGAATGTGTCCGAAACGGACTCAGTGCACAGCCCACAAAAAAGTGGGTGGACTTAGGGAAAGGAATGGAAAATTACAAGATGCTGTAATGTTATTCTCGATTTTCCGACGCAAACTTTACCTTCCGATTTTCTGATTTCCCATTTCAATCACTTTTACGACCTCACAGTTCACTCAACCATCAAAGCTAATTATCGTCCGCTATAGCAAGTAGCTATTTTTGGTGATTTTTCGTTCCCAATCTAGTGAATCATGAAAACCTCAGAGTGAACCTCTAGACCCAAGAATTATCCAGTTCTACGCAGACTTGGTCTGAACATCGATACTTTCTGATTGTTTATTCACACTGTCATCCCTATTACCATTTTTTGAAAGCATTTTAAATCCTCATATGATACAATCGGTGTTGTTCTACAGTTCGCAAATGCGGAAAAATATTTAGGAAAATCGGTATCGAAATAAAATTCATCTTGTTGCAATTTTTCTTTCTGACATAATTTTTTACGCACTAAAGTTTTTCGGAAATCATAGATACCTTGTGTGTGCTACTGCTTTTTCAATTTTTTCTAAAGCCTACATCTTCCTTTATTTTGAAAACTTGGGGGTGAACTTGACTTGATCTGGACTCACAAATTTTGTTATAGGTTTGTTTTTTATGAAAACTCAAGCCTTTTGAGCGAAATTCAAAATCAAGCAGAGCAAATTCCATTTTGCGCTCCTTCCATGCAGCATCGAAAAAAATTTCGGGAAACACAAGGGCTGCTCGTTTAATTCATTTATTAAACACGATTCATCAAAACTCTTTACTATGCGGATTCCCCGATCACTCCTGACATCGATTCGCTTTCTCGCATTAATCCTTCACATTTATCATTGTGTGCTTCATGCATTGCTTTGACCACTGCTTGATCATGTCGTCTTCCTCATAAATGTCGTAAAATGCCTGTAGAGACGACTCTTCTTGCAGTCTCGGAGGTAGTTAAACTAAGGCGCTTTCTAAGGCGTTTGTTGATTGATATCGAAAGAGTGTCGACGAAATCAACCAACTCCCTGCTTTACACCTTCCTTCCTGATACACCTCATCGCTAACCACCCCGTTACCCGCTTTCCCAAAGCTGTCTAAGATCTATGGTTGATGAATGAGTATAGCTTTGCATTAGCCTTCATGACGAATTTTTTTTTTTATTCTAAGGCGTAGCGATCTTGTAGATGGGTTAGCATAGCAGCGGCTTTGTGCGTTACTTATTCCAAATTTTTTTTGAAGTTGTAAGTTGCGCAGCTGTCTCAAACCGTGATTGCTATACTCAAAGAATGTGTTAGAGGGACACCAAATATTTTGATTAGATTGCTTTAGTGGGGAAAAATGGAAGAAGTCAAAAGTACATGCATGCAGGGTGGAAGTGTCATTAAGTCTAAATAAAGTCGATTATAAAAATTGTATGATTTTCAAAAAGCCTCCAATGATCTTCACGAACTAGTTTTAATTTGGTAAACGTTTACAGAAGAGCGTGTCTCACAAGGGAGGATTCAGCTACGTTTCATCTCACGAAACCGGTCTCCCATGCCACATCGGACACAAGCACATCTATTCTCTTACAGACCGTTACATTTTTTCTCAAAGATGCAGAATACAACAACTATGTTCTAGCCGGAGTGTGAAATCAGCTCAGAAAGTGCTCGGATTCACTCTCAACCAAACTTTGATGTCAAGGCCTAATGAAGAGATCGGCTATATGTTTTACTTTTTTCTCCGATGGATTAAACTGATGGACTTATTAGATTCCTGTTCTTCGTAGCGAAATGTCTAGTCGGCCTAACGACCTTAACAGTGCTTTCACGTAGCCTGCCATGAGGCTTATATGGTTCAATATTTTTCTAAATTAATTTACCATTCCAACTCCAAGGAAAGTTATTTCAGCACAAAACCATTTTGATGGATTTAGTTAGAGTACTCCTGCCAACAGAGCCCAAGTTTAATTATTCAGGATGATAAAATTCTGATTTTCTGGAGGCTCAAAAGTCGCAGACTATTATATTGAACAGTAAAGCGCTTCAAAAAGGGAACTTCGTTCAGCACGACTTGTCTCCAAGTGCATTGTTGATAGCTCGAGACTTTACAGTTAGTTTCAAAAACCACACGGATTCAATTATCTGATTTGTTCAATATTTAGAATATAAATTACTTTAGAATAAAAACAGCGTCTTAGAGATATATATAGCCTTGAATCTGTTGGAAGATACCGCTGTTGCTCAACGAGTGACGCCATTTGTTGGACACGAATACCCGTGATTCAATTCGAGTTTGATTATGATTCACAGGCAAGGAATAGGGATTAGTTCATGCTACAGCAGCCAAACTATTCTTCTAGTCCCTCTCCTCACGATTGACACACTTATTTGGAATAACCTGCTGTGAAATTCAAAGATGACTTATATCACGTTGGATTTCGCTGCTTTCAGAATCGTGACCTTAGGTTTTACGTGAGAGGAATGATGCAGCGGTGATGTTGCAGAATGTAAGACTCAACGCATAGTAGCCACAATTTTTGCTAAAATTAATGTTCAAAACTTTGCATTTCGATCAAAGTTACGAACCTTTTTGATGTTGAATGGAGTACAAGTACCGATCTTTTTGTCCTCGAGTATAGTGCTGACAGAATGCTATAGACGAAACTGTCAATGTATTGTCGATCAAACGATTCTCACTGTCTCCACCATTCATTGTCGAGGTCAGCATGTTTTGGGTGATCCCAAAACTTCTTTCACACTATTGTCGTATTCATTTTTTTATTTGAATCAAGTTGTTGCCAAAAGGTTTTGATGTGCCAGAGGACGTTCTTGTAGTTTGTGCACACATTTGTATAAAGCCGTAGCAGCATCGTTTGCCATCTAAATAAAATAGGCTACCGCAAATTGATGTTGCGGTGAGCACCTCATGCATTAAGCAGTCACCTCACATTGCAAAATCGACTCACCATAATTTGGACAAAGCGGGCTGAACAACGGTACCACGTCCCCCGTATAGCCTTGATAATGGTGCATCTAATTCTCACCTCTTCCACGCTTTGAAACGGCATCTCCATGAAAAATATTTTAAAGACTACAGCTAGCTCGGAAGTACCTGACCGACTTATTTGGTCGCAAGTCTCATTCTTTCTACAAAGAAGGAATTCAACTTTGTGCAACAAATGGCAGCTGTCATTGATCATGGTGACAATTTTATTGTTAATAAAATTATTTCTTAAAAAAATTTGAATTAGCAGAAGCGTCGAAATGAGAAGGAAATTTTGGGCAACCCAATAAATGAGAAATTCTTGCGCTAACGCGCAATCCATTGGCCCAACAAATAATTCATGCACGTTTTTCAGTGAGCGCTATTTGATCGGACCACAATGAGAAGTGATCCTTATTTTTTCACTACAAGATTTTTAGGGCACATATGTATAATTTTAAGCCAGTATAGGTGAACCTTCTGCTATTCTTTTTCATATCTGTAGCTACATCTTCAGGTAGACGAACTGCTTGGCCATTTTTGCCCCAACATGTCGAAAGTGGAGGTCATCAAACAACTATCTAAAAAGTTGATTTTTTTGAGAACACTGATATCTTTTAGCATTCAGTCGCTATGCAATTTTGAATTGTGGCATATATCTTCTTTGCTGAGTGATTCGATACTCTGCATCCGTGAATAGAATGACTATCGCAGATATAACTCACTAGAAGTAGAAATCTCGGTAAATTTGGCTGATTTGTTCTAGAAGACATGAAAATCTTTAGGTAGAAAACTAGAAAATGTTCACAAAATCTTCACTTTTGAGCAAATTCGATAGCTAGAAAATGGGCTAAAGACCTCACTTTATTTGAGAACGAATAAATCTTCATGTTGTTACGATCGCTTACAAAATTAGTAATATGTTGCAGTCGAATGTAAGGGTACGATTTATCTTACCATTGAAAACAGTCGAATGAAAGTTATGATTCATTTTACCAGTCAACAGCGATCGACTGTTGCTCACTTCAGTGCCGAGGATTTTATCACCTGACATGCGATGATTTGATACTTTGTCGTCGATTCGTTCAAATGTAGGGAATACATCCTTTACAAGGGATTGGCTAAACTGAAAGGCACCGCGCTAATGATGAGGCTAAAAGGCGAAAACACGTGTCAAGCACTGTAAAAGTACCGTATAGACCTCATGATAGGCTCAAGATATGTTATCAGGTAATATCTGTTACCCGCTTTCTTGTCATCACATTTGATTTACGGCTTCATTCATGGATTCTTTCGAAATTGGGTATCGGTGAAACGAAGTCCTATAGCGATCGATAGCCCTTTATGCAGAAGACGTTTAAGATATCGAAAAAAAACGGGAAAAAACAGTTGAAGATTACAGAAGGTATTGCTTAAAAGAAACCTTCAGTCGGCACTCTTTGTATCTCTGGGAGAAGATGCGATCAAACCGGAAAAGCGTGCTAGAAATCATCTGACACATCGACGAATTTCCATGCACGACAAAAAACATGGAGAGCGAAGCGTATCATCATCTCTCTTTTTGCGCTCTCATTCCAGTCTAATATAGAATGTGTCTTTTTAAAGAACATCGAAAGTTGAGATGATATTTGAAAGGGATAGGAAAGATGCTCGACGCTCAACCAAAAAGTCGTTTGCATCGATTGATATCGGGTTCGATACAGTCACGAAGTTCCCAACTACTGTTTCAGTGGGAAGTGAGATACTCTGTTCTGTTACTTTCCTATTGATAGGCATGTTTTTCTCATATTATGCATCTTCCCTATAAGACATATCTGGCTAATAGGGATTTGCCTTGTGACTTGGTAACTATGCAGTACATGAAGGCCTTCTGAATGATATGATCGACTTTGATTTTTCGGAGCTGCTAGATGCTTTTTTTCATTGTCTAAGTATCTTGAGAACATTGATCGTGAATGGAATCAGGACCACGCCTTCGATGGCGATCAATCGCGCAAAAAAACATCGTAGACGGCTTTATTAAGCATCTTAACATTGATTAAGTATTTATTTCGCGTCTACATTGGTGTTTGTATGCCTAACTGTGCACTCAAATCAGTGCTCTTGTCTTCTCGGACAAACCTCGTCTCAATTTTTCGAATCTGGTGGGATGAAGATCTCTGTTTCCTTAAAGAGTAGGGTCGAACGAAAGCCAATGCATTTCCAACCTTCGTATTCGATGAAGTCTAGAAAAGTAGTTATGAGCAAATAAATTTTCCTCACGTTTGAAAAGTCCGCTGAAGTGAGCTGAGAGGTTGAAGTCGATTGTGATGGTGGTAACCCATCAAGTCGACGAGCTAATAGGTAGTGCAAGATCTCATTGGGGTAACTACAGTAAATTCATCTATAATTTGTAGATCTGGATTTCTTTAGAATGGGCAAATCCTGCAGAAAGAAAATTTCTCTGCTAACTCCAAATTTTTGTAGTTTCCATCCTTTTTAACTCATTCGACACAGCGTGGGTTTTTGGCAGTTGTCGGTAATCTTTCCATAGCGCGAGTACTTCAGAAGTTTAAAACTTAACAAGCTTATAGAAAATTGTCGTCCTGCCTCTCTAGACTTATTTGTAGATTTTTCAAAATATTCACTGGATTCCATATTTTTCAAAAATTTGGAAACCAAACTGACAGTAAAGCGAAGCCGTAATGCGTTCGGAGATAATGTTATGTTATACTTGACAACGTCCAACTTGCTCAGTTGTTTTCTGTAAAAATAAAATGAGTTTCTACGAGAAGCTGGTGTTATAAAAAAAGTTTGCATCATATTATAGTTTCTCAAACAGAATATCTAAGTTTAATCGTATATGTGTTGTTTAATGTCTTCAGCTTCGTTCACTATGAGCCTAAAAAATGTGCCCGTCAAATGAGAAATGCGTTCATAACAATGCACATTGTCCCTTAAGTCTTCCAGTCTTCAATTCGCGACTGTGAGGAAAACACCAAAGCACTTAACACTTTCCATAATATGTGTCTCATGAAACCATACATGTAGTTTGCACATTCTGTGAGATTATCCTGTCTTCTTGAGAAATCGCTTAGTCTAGGAGAGTGTGACGGATCATTGAAGAAACGCCCTGACAGTTGGGACGAATAAATCCCGAGTTACTTTTCTGGTAGATATACAATGCACGATTTCTACGCCCTAACACAATCGTCATGAAGGTGATCAAATCCAACGCCTTACTCCTTCATTGAATAAAGGTCTCAAATAGTTATAGGGGAAGCGTATGTACAGTGATTGCTGATGCTATGTATCAGAAACTATGGTGATGAGCAAGGCGTTAGTCCAATTTCTCCTCCGACACTCTTTTGTAGTCAATCAATGAACGCCTTAGAAAGTACCTCAGTACGGCTGCTTTCAGAAATGCGAATTGTCTTGACCAGCCATCCCACGAACTTTTCAAGGAACACAAAATTTTTTAAGCAGCAGGAGAAGCAATACGTGAGATATTTGGAGAACTCTGTAGAGGACAAGTGCAAGGAAATGAGATGAATGTCATAACTGATGGAATCCCTACAATAAAATGTGATGACGGGTTGAGTGGAACAGTAAATTGAGTAATTATATATGATCGACATAAGAAAAGTAAATCATCAATGGTTTCGGTTTCTGTCAATCCCTACGATGTGCTTCGTGCATTCGACATTTTTAAGCATCGTTAGAAGTGAATAAATGCATATCTAGCCATTAAGATTCACGCTAGTCCATTGAAGTATCAAGTCAGTGCTGCTATCCTCACGGACAGCCCTTGTGCTAATTTGCCAAGACTAGTGGGATGGAAGGATTGTTGTGCCCAAGACGAGAAATAGAACTGACGACTGCGCACTGTAGTGCATTTTAAACCGCTGCATACATGCATTCTTTATAAGGAAGAGTCTGATCTAAAAGCACTCATGCATGCCGATGAACTTCCTGCGTTATTGCTAGAAGGTTTTCAAAGTCCAAAAAATCGATTTTGCAGAGTGGAAGTTGCAGGTGCTTTTAGTCACTTAAGATTCCACATTCCTATTCACAATTTATATCGATATTTTGTCCCTCTGTGTATGTAAATCTCAAATAAAAACATTGGTCCTGCCAAAATTTGTTCCAAAGGTTTTTTGATGAAGGAGAACGCTTTGAAGGGAACTGACGTTTAGGAAAAACCACTGCCACTGACGACAAATCTTTGAGGCCGCTGATAAACGCACATCACGTTCACGTCGCGGAACTAAACGAACAGAATGGCTTTGAAACATTTGAAACCTCATATAGGTTCAGAGAACTCGAAGCGATTGTCAAACGAATTAGACGATGAAAAGAAGACTGTCATCATGAAGTGTTTATTGATTCTATTTAGTACAGAAAAAGTTCCGTTTATATGATTGCGATGTTATGCGCAGCGAAAAATGAATTCTGCAGAAAAATTGAGCGTCATGAGCAAAATCGAAGAATGACAAAAAGACCGGAACATTTAAAGAAGCCAAATGTGTATCGAAAGTTGCGGTGAGTTTTATGGTCGGCAAATGGAATCGTTCACCAAACTTCTTTGACTTCTCTGACGATACCATTAAAGAAAATGCTCTCAATAATTCTACAAAATGCACCAAGAACTGCAAAATTTGCTATCGGTAATCAACATTCAAAGAATCCAGTTTTACGGTATGAAATACACCTTCATCAAATTTTATTCGTAGCACTTCAGAGAGGTTCAGTACGAAAGCATCCACAAATCACCTAAGGCTAGCATTGATAAATTACACTTTTTTAAGCATCAGGACATCTACGCTTGGAAGAAATCATTCAACTGTAAAAAGCTGCGACTTCTTGGATCTCAAGATTCAGAATTTGCATAAGATGTCCTAACCTACATTGCCGTAACAAGTGTAGTGACTGTAACGATATCTACTTTTATTTGTAAAGCCAGATTTCAAGGGACCAAATTGTTCGATTATCAGACGTCATTCAGAATTTCAACCTAGGTATAATTCAAACAAAACCTTTAGAAATGTATCAAACAAGTTTTCATTATGGCAAAGACAGCCCCCAAATCAACAGGTCGCTGTTTTCATCTTCCTGGATTAACTATTGGCTGCAGTCATTTTATCGGCGCAAAATCGGCTAACTGCCGAACGCCAAGTCGACTTTTGTTTCATGAATCTCAGCCAGGATCATAAACCTGGCGACTTCAATGTGCAATGGAACAACAAAGTCTTACTTAGGCTTTTCTCAAGGAGTTTTATGCAAAAAAAAATGTTCAAACCTAGTTTTTGTGCAGCTGGTAGTCTGCTAAAACTAACTGTGCTAGGTATACTAGAGTTGCACAATGTAGATGGTTTTCTATCGCTGTGGTTAAAAGATTAAAGATTGCCTGCTCAAGACTGAGTTACCACTACATAATAAGTGAAGTGGTATTCAACACTACCTTGCTCATAACTAGCTTCGTGATGAGTCTAAAAAACCCATCTCAGCATCAGAGATGTTGGTGGTGGATAAACTCCATTGTAGATCTCATTTCGACAACCAAAAACCTCCAACTACAGTGAGGTGATAAGCCAAGTGTGAGGAGGTGAAAACAACAACTGACAAGTGTGCGAAACTGGCTTTTATGACTAAACACGGTTCTCTGCAATTCTTGTTGCATCAACCTGCTGCCATATTGTTGATTACGTGATTCTGCTTCATACAAAATCATAAGTTGCCAAGTCACGTCAAACGCCGCACTATGAATTTCTTTCAGAATATGGGTATTTAATGTCGATTGTTCCTTCTCTCAGATGAGCACCCTGTAAAGTGTAATGAGCTAATATTAGAGACGATTACTCATCGCTTACTGGAAAATAGTAGACGTCGCATTCGTTCACAGAATGCGGACCATCGCGAGCATCTTCTTAACGTCAGCTTTTTCTCGTTTCACTTTCGCCACTATAACGTGTTTTCTCCTCTCATTCATATTATTGCTTCGCGCAGTTATTTGTGTTAATGCGCCTTCTCTAATTCCTATTTGTCAGACGGATTCCAGATAAAATATTAGTCTGTTTATTTACCAAGAAGTGACAAAGTTGTAACTATTTAAAAAACCAAAATAGAAGAATTTTTCTCCGACGAAATCGGTCACTAAGGTCCTCGGAATACTAACTTCCAGAGATAGTATTGCTGAGAAGTATTTGTCACTCACACTGGCCATGTCGCCTAGCCATCATATTGTTAGACAAGAGTGTTATTCACTTGACAGTATTTTTTAGCTACAAACTATCTGTTTCGAATCAAAATGTGTCTCTGTTAAAGAATCCGTCTATCGTTATCCTATCTCACTGCACAGCGCATCGTACAATGTTTCGAAACTAAGATAAAAAAGGTTACAGTAGGACTTCTGCGATTTAGATTTAGCAAATATTTCAAACAGACTAAATGCATACTTTGGAACTAACACCGACTTCTCTTTGCGTTATGTTCGAGTCCTAATAGCCAGTTTAATAATGTGTCATATGTTTCATGGCCAAATTTTCACCATCAGAGTTCATTATTCGTCTACGACACGTCATGCACAAAGCTCCGTGTGTTCAAATGTTTCCTCTGCCTTTTATTATGCTTAGTCTGGCGCTTGTCTTGATGTCTTGGTAATGATGTTGGTGATTGTCTTTGACAGCTGAAGATCATTCTGTTCAAATTTTGGGATCGTTTTCAATGATTGACGCTTTGCTAATGTTCAAATGATGTGTAGTTCTGAAGTTTCAGAATATCAGAGAAACGACATTTTTGAAAATTTGTTCATCTCCGAGTTATTCCTTTGTATTCATCAATTTAAAATCGTCTAGACTAGCTCAATGAATCGTTCTACCAAAGATTGATCAAGTTGCTATCTTTCTCTATGGTCAAATCCAGGGAACATTTTTTGGGAAAATTGTAATCTTGAAATGTGTTGTATGCGGAACTCGTACTTATAGATCTATCTGCTTCGTTCTACAAATGCAGAGGTCGCATGCAGCGTAGTGGTCAGAGAGGACTTGCAATAAACACTTTATGGGCCGCTGGTTTGATTCACTGTTACGGGCTAAACGCGGCAATGACTTTATATATAGGAAGACCACCGCATTGTATGGTTCATACATGCATTTAGCCACCTCTACGATCATTCACAAAGTTGAATGCAGTTTGTATCTCCAGAAACTGCTCAACGACGAGTACTTTTAATTATTTTTTTTGAAATTTTTTCTTTAATCTCTCCAAAATGTGATCGAATTGGGTGACCACTTTAGAAGTGCTAATGAGATTCACGAGCTTGGGAATCAATATAAATTTTCGTTAAATTAATTGTTAAATCGCGGTGCTCGGTGCGTTCTAAGTAGCGTCAGTCGACTGTCGTGAGGAGGGACTGCTGCAACTTTCTAGCTTTCTGTGCTAGTAAATTTATGCTCCTTGTTGTTCAGCTCTTGCAGTGAATCCCATCATTTTTGTCCGACATCACGGTGGCTCAGACCTAAATTTTATAGAATTCAATCTCACGGTGTCGTCGGCTTCAGTTCACGAGACGAGTGACCATGAGCTTCAGACGATAGTTTTGATAGTGGATAAAAAGTGGCGTGACGCCGAGGTGCGGCTGCGCCTCGTTTGTCTATTGCAACCGATCATGTCAATCACCTCAGGTGGTCTTCATGAACAGCACGATTTAGCGTCTTACGGCGACCGCGCATTGACTGCCGAAAGGTTTGTATCTCGGTGCTCTAGGCGAGAGTGGTCCGGAATGTAGACAGTGTCACAAAGCTTTCCTTTAGTTGAAAATTGTAAGTTAGCGCATCGGGGCTGACCGACTGTTAAGGAATGATGATCTAATGCCATGAAATTCGACTCCGTTAATCGTTTCAGAGGTGAACGAGTGCATGTGTGATCTATGCAGTGACCTAGAAGGGCTTACCAATGCACTCAGAGCAACATGTTCATCCTTACCTATTGCTTCATAGATTTGCTCACCTCGAAAGAATGAAAGAAGACTTGATTTACCGATCGTACAAACGGTCAAGGGTGTATTGCGTCAAGGGTGCTTTGATCACTTTGCTGCATTTGTCATTTCGTTGAAGATAGGGAAGTTAAGGAGGATATTCAAGCCAAGACCTATTCGTTGACTTTTCTATCATTTCATCTACTCGAAAATCTGGTAAATTGTTGGTTCACACAATCTGTATTCAGCTAGGGGACAGTAGTACGATTTAATTTCGCTCTCTTGAAAATCGAGTTTGAGTGTTGTGACATGAAAACTGTTCTGAAGATGACTTAATTATAGTGTTAGTAGATCAAGGTTTGCGGGTAGCGGCAATAAGCGTTTGGATTCGTTAGATTTTAACACAAGAAATTTCCTCTGATCTTCCAACAAAGTGCGATATTGATTTTATTTGCGATTATTTTAGCTTTAGGTTATTTTGAATATAGCTCTTTGAGATTTTGAACATAGTTATGTTTTTAAACCTGATTACGGAGCCGAGCGGGTTTCCTACATTTGATGTCATTGGTGTGAACGAATAAAACGCAAACGAAAAAATCTAGAAATGTTGACCACAGTTCAGAAAGTTTCATTCATAATTATCGTCATTTAATTAACTGGTAATTGTTGATCAGGAATTACAACAAGTTCCTTGACTAAGTCATCTATTGTTCTTTTTTGAAGCAATTCTTCGCAACCAAACGATCTACTTCTTCAGCAAGCACTTATCACTTCTCTAATGGTCACTGTAGTTAGAAGGCGTGTTTGCGTACGTTGACGAGCACGTACACACAATAGTTCAGACCTTCTTCGATGCTGTCGTCTGTTTTATCGGTACCTGTACAAGAGCCTTTCCTCTTCTTGATGTGAGGTCTGTCGCTTGTTTTCTCACTCGAAATGGAGAATTGCAATTGTAAGCAAGTTTTGCTAGTCTCGACTCGCTATGATAAGTCTAATCGACTTTTCACTAGCGCGTAGCGTCTAATCTCTATTTTTCATATTTCGTTTTCATTTTGTTCATTGTTTGAGATGATGTGAAGCGAAACAGATAGTAAAAACGGCCGTGGAGGATTCTGTGCTTAGGATCAATCTACGTGTGATAACAATGGTTCTGTCGATCCGATTAATTGTGAAATAAATCCACCAGAATGTATTTAGCTTTCAACATGAAGAGAAAACAACTTTCAGTGGGAAAGATCGCAAAGCAGTCGAAATATGTTGATGTAAGCTCGAAAGGTGTTTGCGTCATTCTTCAAGACATTTTAATTTATTCGGTTTTTCTTCGTTTGTGAATGTCTTACCAAGGATTAGAATGAATGTGGCGCGATGACAGTTAACCTCTATAGAACTAATCAAGCGTCAAAAGTCATTTGCAAGTTCAGAGATGCAATGAATGAAGATTTCGATTTCGTAATGACTCGTCGGATACAATCACTGGAGAAAACATAGCTTTATTCTCAACGGACGAGTTTCCTACCAACAGTCGATGAACAGCCGAACCGAAGTGAATGTCCAAACAATGACACTGTGCGCTCAACTGGCGCCTCAATGCTTTGCGCTGTCCATTTTGCGAACACCTTAAGAGGTTTGCTTTAAGAAAACCTCAGCATGGTTTTCTTTCAATGATGACCATAGTTTTCTTACAAATTTCACGAATTAAAGATGATTCACTTTAGTTACAGTCGGATAATTCGTGGATCTGAACATTCCATAATCCATTAGTGTTGATCTTCATGGGCTTTCTCGATTTGCAGTAAAGGTTAACTTAGTAGCGTTTTATTCAATCTCAAAGATATTTGAGGAATCGTTAACTCTCATCTAGACAAGATAATTGCAGCTCCATCAAATTCTCGCAAGCAGTTACGAAAGGGTTACGAAGGGTTGCGAAATCAAGTCCATGCGATCTAATTTGGATTTGAGTTATCGCTCTATATGGGGCTAGCAACACTACTTTCTTGGTCCCCTTTCAGAAGCCTGACTGTTTTAGATATTGATTTCACCGGCCATCTTTTAATCTCGGCATTCTTCAATGTTTCACTGTTTTTCTTATCAAGCCTGACACAATATGTTCTACGATATTATTTATTCAGACAGCTGACATTTCGGCGGTTTCTCCTTCTTCACAGCTTGGAAATATCATATTGTCAACAATCAGTCAGACCAGCACCTCCATTACTTCATGGTGTTTGGCTCTCTGGGTTGTCTCGTGCGAGGCTGAATAAGAAAAAGAGGAATAAATATCACCGTTATTATTGTTATTGCACTATTACCACTACTGCATGGTTTAGCTTGATCAAATTGGTAATGTGTTAATCGAGCAACGATCAATAATCTCCGAACAGATTTTCTAAATGCAAGTATAACCATCAAGCATTAGATGTCTATGGGGCTTGACCTAGAAAGTCCGTAAGCAGCTATTCTTTTCGGTATCAGTCTAAACGATTTGGTGGATAATCTGCATTTTCAATCAACATAACATAACAGGAGAAGATTTAGTGCGCTAATTCGGGTTTATGGACATGTATTGTTCCATGTCATGCGAATTCGAACCAGTGACCGATGTACGGCCCATTGCACTACATTATCCGCTTTCTGACGTTGATGTTCGATAACTGAAAGGAATCAGAATCATCGTATGATCGTTGCGATCAACAATCATTCAATTATTCAGCGTTTCTATAGTCAGAAATCAACCAGTTTTGCACATTATTGAATCTTACCATTTATTGATGATTTCCTCAAGTTCTCTCATCTTTTTTAGTGATGACCGAAATGACACAATAGCAGTCTATTAACGCGTTTTGGTAACACCGCTTTTTTCACTTCTGCTCAATCTCATAACTTTTGCTTTACGTATCATACCCAGCTGATGATTGAAAATCTACAAAGTGGTATTGCTTATGATCGTCACTGTTTCCGTTGAAGCCCAATTTTCTTCTCCAACAGAAATCACTCATGTAACACTCATTGTTGATATCTAATTCAGTTCTTCATTGAATTTTGGCTAACCTAGAGTGTTTTTTGAGCTTTCTTCACTTTCTGCATTTTCATGCTATTTATTTCTTGATTATCACGTGGATAATAAAAAAGATCTCAGCCTCCTCTATGTTGAGATGAAATGATGTCATTCACGATGACACACATCGGCCTGTCTTACTCCCGTTGAAGATGTCGTACGTACTGCAAGCATCGCACTCCTTGAAAACTGATGTTATGAAATATCAAAAGTTCTTGCGTTAATACATCCTGACAGCATATTTTAAGCCTTCCATGAAGTCTGTTGTGGACACTTATACAATACAATACAAGTGTTTCGGCCTTGCAGCCTGGTCAGTTCGCAGTACTCTTCGTTTAGGCAGTCCCTTTCGGATGATAATACCTTTACGTAAAGGAATCGCACGACGTACATGTTACGCCCTATGTAAAGTGGAAATTTGCTTCAGGCTCGGATAATATATCAGTGCATGTCTGGCGACATGATCACCGAACATAGCCTCACTTTACATACGATGCAACACGTATGTCGTGCGATTCCTCTATGTCAGGGGGGTTCTCCCGCGAAAGGAATTGGCTTAGAAGGAGGGCACTGTGCAACTGACGAGGCTACAAGGCCTAAACACGTGCATTGCATCGTATAAATGCCCGTAACAGACCTCCTAAAAGGCTTAAAATATGCTCGAGGATTATTAATTTTGAGTGCGATTTCAAAAAACAGTCGAAAAAAGAAGGTTCTCTGAGTTTTCAGTAAAGAACACATGCTCTTGATATTGATTCATTATGAACGGGCTTTGCGACTAAAGGCAGGATAATGCAAACTTCTACTCTGTATTGTCGTTCCAATGCTCCATGCCAACACCACGTTTTCTATGAAGTTTCTGCGTTTTACTTAATTATTTTCATTGTAACAACAGCCCGTAATCACGTCTATCACATTGTTCTAATCCAGCACTCGTATTCTATTCGTTGCCTCGAATCCATATTTCATAAAAGTCTTTAGGCATTTGTGTGCGCAGTCGGCTTGACCACTTTTGTCTTTATCATAAATGTTACCAAAGCTGGTCGAGTTTTTTCTCCATGAATTCTTTAAGTAGCTGTGCTAGCACGTCCCACATTGACTGATGAGTATCACTGTGACTGCGCGAACCGATTTCTGTTTTCATCGCGTGTACAAAAGTTCAATGAATGTTTCAATTTCATTCGTGTTTTCTTTCGCACGTGAACAGTGATATTTTATATGGCGTCAAGAGTGCGAGAATGATGGTCCTTTTTTACTTTGAGTATATGTTAACTTATAATGGACTTTCTTCTGAAAAAAAACTCTGAAATATGCAGATCGTTGCATAAAAGCTCACTCATTATGACACGATAAATTCCGGTTTTCTGAAGTCTCCACGGAAGTTTTTTTGTTACCATTTCTCGCGCTAGAGCTCTTATTTTGATCAAAATGAGATGTTATATAGCAGGTACCGCTCATTTTTTCCAACAGAAAACTGAGTTTTACACTCGCTACAGCTACTTCGTTATTATTTTAAAAAGTTCTAATCCTTGTCAAATGCCTTGTTTATTGTAACTCTAAGACAGTTTGAACTTTATAGAATTGTATAAATTTCCAATACAATTGGAAAAGTAACATATACATAGGGAGTGCGGTGCCCGAATGGTTGTGATGCTCGTCGTGGCGCACGCACGCTAAAGTCCGCTCTCAGCACTCTCCGGCAATCAGCAGAGAACGCCTTATCGAACGCGACAGCCAGTCTATCCTCAAGATTGCAAGAGGCGTGCTTGCTTGGCAAGTATTTTACGACGATCAAGAAGAAGACGAATAAACAAATTGAATGCAGAAGTAGTGAGATCCGCAAGCGCGCAAATCATTGTAAAGGTGGATCAAAAGTGCCAATATGAACAATATATATGTGTATATATACATATATATATATATATATATATATATACGGATGCATATTCACACATACATATAATATATATATATATATTATACATGCATGCATACACATGTATATGTACATATATATGCACATATATCTACATACTTTTATATATGTCCGCATACATATATATATACATGCATATGTATGCATATGTATACATATGCATATCTATACGTATTCATATATACATACATATATATGTAGTTATGCATATATACTTATATATATGTGCGTGTATACATAAGTGGATGTACGTATATGTATTCACATACATATACATATGTATACGTACATGCATACATATCTATATATATATGTGTATATATCTACGTATATATACATGTATATTTGTTCCGTCATCACAGTTTTTTTCTCACTGTGCGGATTCCAGTATTTCTAGCATTCGATTCGTTTTTTCGTCTTCTTCATGAACGGCCTAGAATACCGTTGACCGAGTCTCCTTGCAATCTCGAGAATAGCCTTGCTGTGGCGCTTCATAGGACATTGTTCTTGGTTGCCGGAGAGAGGTGGGGTGGAGCCTGGCTCTACGCGTGTCTTTGTTCCATCTAAACTGGAGTTATTATGTCACATTTTGGGTCATCCAGTTAGATGTACTCTGTTACTTGGTTCACCTTCGTTGCGGCACAGTTGGATATGATATTTCTCTTGGAAGCTGAGTAAGTATATAAGGGAACAAAATTGAGATCATTATGACCAAGTTCCCATTAGTGCGGTATTCATGGCAACGCTAGAAGTTGATGCATTTGGTGTCCCTTAAGTATTTCGGAAACTCTGGATCCGTATTTGATGCTTCGAGGCATGACAGAGACTTATTGTTTTTACTTTTGTTTGCTGAAATTACGGAGTAGTTAACGAGATCGAGATCATCGCATGAGCATACTTATCCATTTGGCTAGGTCCTCTAAATCTCCTATACTACGAATGGGCAGCAGCACCTGAATAAGGATTTCTAAATCAGTTCAGTCAATCTTTTCTTGCGGAGTAGGGTAGTGATCAATGATGCGGTCCATCAGTAAGCAAGGTGAAGAACATGAAGAACAGGGCACTGATTCGTTTTTTCTCTCTAGTACTCTCTTGGAATTAGTCAGCTGAGCACCTAGAAACGCTTTAACTCGGCTACCTCTCAGATTACAAGGAGAAGAATTTTGGACAACATTCTACGACAGTCGTAAAGAACACGAGATCTTTAAGCAGCAGCCAAAACCACAGGTGAAATATTCGATGATTTTTGGGGCGGATGAGTTTTTGAAAACGATTTTAATCTGAAGAGTGCTAAGATCTGCGCAATATATTGTGAATGCGGGATATGTAAAGCAGGCAGTTATTAGAGCTTCTCATAAGTTTTGGCACTAGAGAAGTAAACACCAATTTTATCAATCAGAAGTTACCAGAATACTCAACAACATTATTCAATGTATGCGCTATTAGCCTGAACACATTTCTGCCATCTCTCATTCATACCAAAATTGTCCATACATGCCTCAACATGGCCTCTCAACAAGGGTTCTACAGCAATTTGCTGCTTTACGTGTACGAACTGGGAAACGATACACAGGCCGCCTTCGAGAACATCAATCGAGCAAAGGCTTAGAGATTTGTGTCCAAGCGAACAACGTTTCGAGCACCTAGACCGCTGCATCGTGCTCTATCACGTTGACGTCGTACTGGTCTCGTCCTGCTTCAAGACAGCGCAAAGCTGCATATCACCAATCTCACATAGAGGAACTCGACAGAACTGAGCTGGGAGCTGCTGGACCATTCGCCATGTGGTCCTGACTTGTTGTCGCCTGATTATCACGTCTTTTAGTCACTGAAGCACTTCCTGAGAAAAGAGAACTTCCATCCATGAAATCAATCATTTGTATCGAGGATTGACAATTTTCTTTAACTCCCGGGTAACGAGTTCTCTGAGGCGCGGTATTGATTTTTTGCCTGAATGATGGTAGGATTGTGTTCAGACTGATAGCGCATTCTTTGAAAGGGATTGTTATGCAGTTTTCATTACATCTGGTTAATAAGTTTGGCGTTTGTTGCTCTAGTGTCAAAACTTACGGGAATACCTAATATTAAATGATTTTTCTTATTGTCGTAATGTGCAAAAGATGCACTTCTGAAGATCGTCTTCATTTCCTACGAATTGCTCCCTCTTATGGTTTGAGCAATGTACGAAATTGGCAATAATTTAACTACTCGAAGTCGTATCAGTGTTGAGCACTTGTTTTGCAAAACGGGAACGTCAAAAATGTATGTGTCATCTGCGGAAATTATACGAATTTTTCTCGCGAAGTGTCATAATTACTCTGACTCATAGATCCTCTTCTGCATGGGAGAATCTTATGCAAACATATTACACTGGTTACGTTTTACGCTACCACAAAAAGCAGCTGATGCTGTATCAGCAGTGCACTTCCAGTTATCATTATACCTTCGTTATTTCGGTTCTCTTCTCTTTCGTCCACTTTTGGAAATTTTCTGATGCAAATTCTTTCGACATTCCGACACACTTGGTACATCATCTTGGAACACTTCACAACGGAGCTTCAGAAAACTATTTTCAGCCCTCCGATGTGGTGGAACTTGTAAAACAATTCTGCCTTTCAGTTACGGTGTAGCTACTGAAACTTTTATGACTTGTGAAATGATATGGGTCTTGGTATGTACAGACTGTCGGATGTTGGTGCCCTTGTATTTTCATATAGGAAAAGTTTCTCCAGAAAACTGAAAGAAAATGGACTTTACTAGAAGGACCTTTTGAGATTTTTTTCAATGTTCAAGTTTGACGGTTTGTCAAATTTCTTGAACCGTGTATCGAAATGAAAATGGCGAAATCATAGGTGTTTATACAATGTCACATCATAACTACAACGCGTGTGTTCTACGATGTCTGTTGTTGTTTTCGTCGCTTTTGTAGTAGAGTCATCTTTTTTCGTTTCTCTGCTGAGATCACTTTCGCCAAAAACCTGTGTCGTGGGCACTTCTTGCAAGCCTCTATGAAGATCTACTCGCACGATTGACATAACCGGCTATACAACCATATACGGCTGCATGGTTGATACTGTTTTCTGCGTTGTCAGCACACTCGTTTTTCCTTTGATTGATAATTTTTCAGTGAGATGACATGAGTTGGATTTAGTGTTGATTGAGGAAATAGCACTAGCTTTGCAAAACGAATTTACTCAGCCATCGTCTCAAGATCTTCGTCGTTTCCGGAGCCGATGATTTGAGAGGAACAAAATATCATCAGCGGGAAATCAGTAACATACAACCGTACTGTGTGCAAGAGCATCGCCAAATGAGATTCTCCATTTACGCTAACCTTGTGCTATTAAGTTAATCAACCAAGAGTCATGACAAGTTGGAGGAAAAACAATTCTCGAAAAACTTGAATTGTGAGATAAATACTCAGTTGTTTCTATGTATCCTAAATTCTTGCTTGGTGAATGAGATTCAATGATAAACTATTGACACGAAGAATTTGGTTGCCACCCTTTTTAACTGATCTTTGAATTCTTATAGAACGTCTCTAATACAATGCGCGGGCTCAGTAACCACTCGTCTACAATTCCGTCTTATCAAGATAAAGCAACTAAACCGATTCGATAACATCCAAGAATGCTGAGTGATAATGAATGAATGCTGATAATAGGTTGTAGAAAAAGTTCTGTCGTATTTCCTGAGAAAATGATTCTTCATGTGTATATTGTACGAATTTGAGCTTCATCATAAAGCTCGTTTTCTTGTACATCGAACGGTATATCATTTGCCTAACAGCCTTCAGAATGGCACTGTCCAAGGAAGGAATTTGTCTGCTTCCACTGGAAATTGGGTGTCAATGCTTTTGAGGTTAATTGACAAATCTGCGAGGCATATGGTGACGAGATATGCGATGTTCCTGCAGCTCAGCGTTGGTTCAAGGCATTCCGCCAAGGATATTAAGAGAAATTTGACACTGCAAAGTGGATATAAGGGAAACACATCAGCGTAGATAACCTAAAATGTAAGTACAATGTTTAAGACGAATCTGCAGCTTAGAAGCAAAACCTTAGCGAGAGTGTATAACTCAAAGAAAATTTTTATTTTACCACTTCCATAAGAGTATTAGTTGTTAGAACTATATAATCAGAATGATGGATAATATGCGGAACTTCGAATCTCAGGCGAGAATTCAAACCGCATTATACCTTTACCCGCAAGGTCTAACACTGGTTCGATTAACGCGTGATGTTCAGGGCATTGTAATAGGTTGTAGAAGAAGTTCTACCGTATTTCAAGACTACTGGAAAGTTTTTATTTGTACATCACTTCTGCTCAAATAAAAAACAAATCAATAGTCAATCGGTCCCATCTTTTTTGTGTAACAGAATGTGTTGTAAGGAACAACCACATGAATTGAGATATTAGCAAAACTCAAGATGTCATTGGTTTCGAACCATCGATTTTCCTTTATGAAGGCTTACTTGTTAAGCACTGCACCATTGAAGCCTCCGCTCCGCGTTTCTCTTGGCCATGTTTTAGCCGCAACGGTTTCATTAGCAATCACCTGTCATCGCAGATGATCCAAGAAGCACAGCTCGGAGTTAATATGCAGTAAATTGAAGTTCAAATCTGTAATTCTTATTATAGCTTCGCTTAACCGAGTTCACTCCTAATCTGTGCTTCCATATCACTATCGTTACCGGGTGATTGCTGATAACAGTGCTACGTCTGAAACACTGCTATAAGAAAGGAAGAGCGAGAGCCTTGCTGGTTCAGTGTGTAACACGAAAAAAACGGCAAGAATAATCGCGGATTGAAGCCACTTAAGTTAGAATTTTAGCATACTTGTGAACATATTGCACATTGTGCCGTAGACTGAAAAAAAATAAGGAACAACTCAAAGATGAAATTGTGATCTGGAAAATCACACTCTTTATAGCCGGTGATGTATGTACACAGCAGTGCCTCTTTATCTGTAACAGGAATCTCTCTTCCTTTTTTGTTCCTCTTATTCAAACTCCTTCACATCCTACGAATACCGAAATTGATCGCCTCTCAGTGATTTCTTTTTATCTGTGGTTGAAATTGGAATGCTACTTGCATTGTACTGAGGGGCCGTTTAAATGTAATGGTCTCGTGTACTTTAGAGATGGAAACTTTTGAGAAAGCTAGATAACAAAGATCTCCTATTGTAGTGAATTGAAGGGTTGTTTACATGTGTTAAATCACTGCCGAATCGTGATAGTATATATATTGATAGTGTACAGTGAATACTTGATCCGAATACCTATCTTCTGTCTTCACACTTTATTCGTGAATGTAGTTTTGTGTTAACGCTTACCCCGGGCTAGAGTACATTTGACTGACCCTATCGGAGCAGTTACTCCATCACGACATTGCAAAAGAAAAACTACAGTTTTTAAGTCTTCTTTATCGTCATTTACAGCGGAATCATTGATGTATTCAAATAGTTATGGTTAAAAAAACTTGATTGGTTGCATAAAAATCATTGATCACGATTCTATGGCACCTTCGCGCCCTGCAGTACCATTTCTTGACTTGTGTGCATATCATACAACTCCTGTTGAATTTGAAATTGAATTTGCGCATTCAACTTGCGACACCACACAAGCTCAGTTGTTCATACCACGATGGTATTCTAAAAGATCATCGATGCCGGCATTTGACTTAGCCGCTTTATTAAATTATGGAATCTTCAGCAGGATAAGCTTTAAAATAGTTGGAATTATCATTCTCTACGTTTGGTCTCTGGTATAAAGAATAATAGCAAAACTTATATGTAATTAAATCAGTGATTTTCTCCATATTTATTTTCTTCACGAAACTTACCGCTCTTCTGTACAAACTAAGTGTCCAGCCGGAAACAGATCACGTCTCATATCTTATTAACGATTATTATTCGTGGGTATACTTATGTAGATATGATTCCAATGCAGTTATAACAAATGAAGAATGCGTCGATGACAATCTTGTGTTTGACTTTGAGAGAGCTATGAGAAAGAATAACTCTCCATAGTCACTAAGTGGAGTTATTGGCGACTACCGTACTTCATCAATCTCGTTATCTTTCTAACAAAAGCATAGTTTTCAGGGGTAAAAACCTTCTTTTGTTCTAATTGTTTCAGTGAGTAGAATGCGAGAAGCATGTTTCACGAACCAAATAATTCATTCGTATCCCAAATCAGACGGTGAAAATTAAACTGCGCCTTTGAATCTTCATTTCGACCAACTAAAATTTCTCCATACATCCCAATAAAAGTTTCAGTACTACCTAGCAAACTTTTGCTCGAGTACACAACTGCTCAGCAAGTCGTGAACATATCTAGAAATTTATACGAAGCATGTTTGTAAAAAAGTACAGCCGCTTCATGGTAGACTAATGAATTGCGAGAGAACGAATCTCTATTGCTGTACATGCACACCTAGTGACATTGTTGGAGGCAATGGGAAAAGGCTTCCGGAAACCCGTTCTTTCCCTGTTTGTTTGCCACAACATCCACTAAACTGCACTACTCTCATAATATATTTCTGCCAGAGGCGCTCCACCAGCTTATCCGCTTACGCTTTGTTTCTGGATGTCACACTGCGGTGTACATCAGAGATTAGTTGACCGACTGTCTCCCATATGATGAGCAATTTGACGTCTTGTTGGCTAAGTCAGATCGGAGTGAACTACTAGCATAAATCTTTTCTATTGGAACTGTTCGCTTCCTTGCCCGCTATCTTCGTCTACCAGAAATTACTAATTAAAGTGGTTAATATAGCATATTTTAGATATGATGATTATTTGAGCCAAAGATATTTATGCTTAACTTATCAGATGATAAAATGCGTCATTACTTACCTTGCACCAGTTAGAAATTTCGTTACTATTACCAGTTATGTAAAATGCGTTAGTATCACAGACAACATCGTGTCTGTGGGTATAGGCATGTTACCTATCGCTAGCAATACAGAAGTTATCTCGATCTTCTCGTGGTGCTTGTTTTTTGATCAGCAGCAAAAGCTACAGTCAAGGACACTTTAGCCATAATTCCCACGCCAAGCAAAATATATCAGCGTCGTCTGTACAAATTATTCATATATATTCGCTCATATCTGTGTTTATGATTGACGAATTACGAGCAGAAGCGCTTCATGTGTTTTTTTTCCTTTTACTGTAGTCTGTGAAGTCGATTCGTGGTGTGACATAAATGTTTTCTTCTCCCTAGAACCATTTTCTATGGAACCCAAATATTGGTGTGAACTAATGGACTTAGTAATGAATTTGAAACTTGAGCACGTTTTTGTATGCTTTTGCTGGTTATACAACAAGTTTTTAGAGTCACACTAATTCAACGGGAACCACTCATGAATTTAGAGTTTGTTTAGTGTCATTGGTCCAAAAAGGTGCCACTTTTCGGATACAGTTTTCAGTTTAAACAAAATTTTAGGCAAAATTCTATGCAAATAGCATTTGATTTTTTATGACGGAATTTTGTGCCAAAATACAAAGGCATGCAGTATTCAATCAAAATATTGATTCACTCAAATAAAGCATTTTTGTATCGAATTCAAACCTCAAACATCTATCACCTGAGTGCTATAGTCAATAATAGAATGCTAGTTTCCAAATTGGTGAAAATATTCGGCCGACAAATTTTTCACGTCATGGAATTTACGGAATTAATCCTAAAGACGTAGAGATAGGTAATTTCTTCCTTCATTTCTTCTGTGATTTACGTGTGACTAAAAATCAATGCCATTAGTACATATCCGGTTAGCGAATTCAGCGCCAAGACAGCGATTTGGTTGCTGTTCAATGTGGATGGGCAAGTTTTCGACATGACTGCGACTGCCTAAATGCTCAGGGGTAGCTGAGAGTTGGCTTGGGGCTTGTCGCCACACGGTAATTGCCTAGCCGTTGTATCATGGCAGCAGGTTTTCTAGCAATATGGAAGTCACCGACATGACAATATCTGCTAACGCATCCTCGCACGCCCTTTTTCTCTTTCGTTTGGCGCTTTCACATTTACCTATCATCGGCTAGCATCCACCGACCAGTTCCAACTTGTGAATTTGAGATATGTCGTGCCATTTATCCTTCTTCTCACTTTCTGGTTTCTTGTCTATTTATGAGCTTGGACGAGGTTCTTATAAAAGTTTAATGTGACCAACGTTTCATTGAATTCGTCTTCTTCAGCGATGAACTGATTCGAGTCGATTTTCCACAACTATTTGATCCTGCGACATGGTTCTTCGTAGTAACACGAAGTCGCATCTTGTAGAGTGAAACTCCGCTCAGATAAAGTATCTTCACTTGGCACAACGCTTCTACACAGGAATGTTGTTGAGTAATTCTCTAATGAATGTTGCTTTTATGCTTCCACGAAGGCAGTCGTGTTACATGAGCTGGATTACCAAGAATTCCGGCCGACGAAATTCTTATCTACATCAACCTATCAAAACCGTCCTGTACATAAAAGGTACTGCCGAGCGAGTTTTTTCATTTGGGTGGTACTCCTCCAAAGAAAATCGACTTGAACGATAACGAAGGTAAATATCACGACATCAACGAGCGATGTGGAGCATCGGCTCGGATCAATCAGCTATGTAGAAGACGAAATACTCTCAACGTCAGCTGAAGATGAAAATATTTTTTTATTAACTTCGTGGCTTCGCTCAATCACCAGGAAATATGTGACAGGTTTGAAGTACCAAAGTTGAAGGTAGTCGGTCCTCTGATACAACATATAAGATTTATTTTGATACAACGTGGCATTGACAATCCATGTGAGCTCGGCAAGATTTTTCTTCACTTAGAGTATCAATGGAAGACTTAGAGAAAGTGATGATTCCGTCGGAATATTTTTTTGTCTGATGCGTTTGAAATCTGATTTTCATGAATTTTGTTTTGAGCTCATTGTGGTATTTGGCTTAACAGGTCGCAGTCAACTTGTTCATTCCAGGCTCTGAAGAAAGCGAAATCTTCCAAAATTTCAACTTTGTATATTAACGACCTTGTCTTTTGCTTAGCAAGAGAAGGAGTGAATTATTGACTGGCGTCGAGATTGACGGACAGACGGTGTTGAGAGTAAAAATTAGCGTCATTGAATATCAACGTTCATTCATCTTCGGCTTTGGAAAGTGCTTTCGAAAAACATAAGCAACTTTAAAATTTTTATGGGTGCATTGTTCGCTCAACGACATGTATCGAGGAAGTAGGCTTGTTTCATAAAGCATACGGAATAGTGACAAATTAGAATAGAAGGCGGAGATTTTCTAGTAAGTGTAGAATAGACGATAGAATCTTAATAAAAGGAAAACCTGTGGTGGCATACTAGAAGTCTGTATCCCATCTTACTTATCAGAAAGTCTACTTGTAAAGTGCGGATCTGCGGATGCTGCCAGAAATTAAGTATTTGAGCAAAGCTTAGAAACGTAGCAGAATCAACGGCTTTAAGTCTTATCATATCCTATTAATCAGGACGGGATACACTAACAATGCCATTGAGATTCCGTCGAATTAACTTTTTTTGTTGTATTAAAATCGAGAAAACTTATCTTGATTAGCTGATGCGAGTTTGGTAAATTAGTCATAAAGTTCGGCTGACGTTTCGGCGACCCTCCTTCTTCAGAGCCTGGGCGTATGTAGTATTAGTCTATTTGAATGATTCGGATGGTCTTATTTATATGCAGCCTAGAGTCAAGTTGAAAGGGCGCAGGATCTCGTGTGATGGTGACGCACTCGTCCTTCCGGTTTGGGATTTTGGGCGTTTATCCAAAATGCCTCAAGAGTCTTGCGCGTGGATGTTTTTGATTCCTGCGCTAGGATCGTGACAGTCACATCAAACTTTCTGTTGCTGTGTTTTGTGCCCTACGTAAACCTAAAGGTTTGGTTTTATATATTTTAGATTTGAGAGCGCATGTGGCGCAGTGGTTAGAGGTGCCCTGCGTCGCACACGAGGTCACTGGTTCGATCTCGCGCTCATAGCTCACCAAGCCATCCATCCCTCCGGGGTCGGTAAATTGTACCAGACAGGTCTCAGACATGTCTGGGAGGATAAGCAGCACTGACTCGGTTCAGCGGGAGGCCACCGCGATCATTGTAAAGGCCAGATGTGCATTCAGTCACCTCAAACGAAGTTAAAAAATTGAAGTCGAATGCATGGCGCATCCCTCAGGGATTGATCAACGCCGAGAGCTTTATCCAAAGTCCTTTTTTATTTTAGATTTGACCACGGAATTTTCAAGACCGCCATCAGGTGGATAGGGTGGGCCATCAGCTGATCCGCAATAGACTTTATGATCGATTGTGCAACACCAAAAACTGTATGATCTGCCCTAACGGAAAAGAGGGGGATTGTATGAAATCGGACATAATTTATTTACTAACATGTAAAACATGCGGGAAAAAATATATAGGCGAAACGGGTAGAGCACTTTTCATCCGCATAAAAGAACATCTAGATAGTAAATCTTAAATAGATAAAACGAAACCTTTAGGTTTACATAGGGCACAAATACACAACAACAACGGTTTTGATGTGACTGTCACAATCCTAGCGCAGGAATCAAAAACATCCACGCGCAAGACTCTTGAGGCATTTTGGATATACGCTCAAAATCCCGAAATGAATCGGAAGGACGAGTACGTCATCATCACACGAGATCTCGCGCCCTTTCTTCGTTCAATCTTCTAACCTGACCTAAGCAGCATATGAATAAGACCATCCGAATCATTCAAATAGACTAATACTACAACGCCCAGGCTCTGAAGAAGGCGGGTCGCCGAAACGTAAGCCGAACTTCTACGACTAATTTACCAACCTCGCGTCAGCTAATCATGATAAGTTTTCTCGATTTTCATATAACAGTTAATTATGCCGAGGTTTATAGAAAATCGAACTTTTGAATTGTTGCGATAACTTTTTTTGGTCATTTCACGCATGATATGGATTTTATGCGCACTTCAACTCGCTTGTGGACGCCGTATATGTATGGCTAATGCACGCGTATTTAGAATCTTATTCTTTCCTACAAACACTTATGAAGACATTTACCAGCTGTTCGAAAACATGTGTCTCGACAATTTTAACGTTGTGCTTGATTGCTGAAAAAGTTTTCTTAGTGCGTTGAAGTAGCGAAAATAAAATGATGTTTCACACTCAGGTTTGTTTTGTTTCGGCTAGGGTCTTGTGAACGTCTTTTGTTAGACTTTCAGGCAGCCATTCGATAGCTTGGTCTCTCGCCAATTCTAAGCTGGAAGTTGTTTTCGAAAAAGTCTCCATACAGCGCTGTAAGAGCGAAAGTATGTTACGTTTCACGCATAAAGTAGTTAGCCTGTCGCTTGAAATTAATAACGAGTTTTCATAACTCCATGGCGCCATTGTGTAAAGAAATTGAAAGCTAGTACCTATAAAACGATGGAACAGAGTTCCTTCTACAATTAAAACGCGAAAAATCTGGATTTTCTTTTCTGAAACGAGTTAAAAATTTTTATATAGATTACTGAAATTGCGTCCTTTAGAGGCGGCTGTAAATCCCTTGCGGGCAGCACGATTCGAGAGCGCGCGATGTCCGTTACTTATCTAAAAATTTTTCACTTCGTCTCGAACAAATTTTTGTAAATTTTTCCCAATTTCTGATACTGCACGATTTTCTCTACACGACCATACTCTTTGCGTGCGTATATCACTAAGTACATAATGTAATGTTTTTTTGCTCATGGAGATCTTTTTGGAAACCGGTTTTAATGGAATCTCCGCTTTTCGAATTGTCCAATGATATTAAAATTTTGTTTTAAAGCCATCCACAAATCCTAGCCAGGTGAAAAGTGCGCGCTTCAGGTGACACATAATGTTATTTTAGCTAATACAGCGCATTAACAAAGTCTTTTCAAAAGCCAAACATGTGTTAAAGAAATGATGAGAAAGGCTCCCTCCAAAACAGGTTAGCGAACTAATCCTTAAGAAAATTAGAAATATAAGTTTTTTCATGGTTACCACGCTTTTTGTCGAGTGTATTACCGAATTTATATCAATATTAAATTCCTAATAAAGTAATTAATAAATCTAGCTCTTATAAGAACCTTTAGCTTCAATTTTCGGTAGTGTCTATATTGCTTCTGCTTTCCTCAACAGGTTGTGAAACTATTATGTTTTGTCAGCTCAAAAGTCTATTATTGGTGAGGAGAATTAGTCAATACATTCAGAATTATTATGATAGTGCTATGACTATCGCTGTCTTTTGTGATGATATTTCCTCGTCTGTAATGTCTCCACATAAAAACAGAATCCATAGAATATTTCCTGGTTATATTTGCTTCCGCTATTTGATGACAACATGACTGCAATGAGGCGGAATGAAAACATCTTGTCATTTCATAGAATTTCTCTCGTCACTTTCGGTTCTTCTACTTGAGGTTGAAACCGTAGTGACTTTTCTTCCTCAATGCCCACTATGGCAATGTTCAGAACACGCTCGCAGTCCACAGTGCTGACTGTAAGATATGTCGCTTCTACAGATGAAAAGATAGGAAATTCTTGCGCGTCTGCTAAAAGAACAATCCTGGAAAAAAACCATCATCACTATATATAATATTTCGGGCAAACATTCTTGTTTGACACTTTTGTTAGAAAGTATTAAAAGCGACTGGCTTTGATCTCGGCTCTTCGGGCACTAAATGCTAAATAGCTTCATTGGAATAGAAGCTAGAGTAGGTAGAAAATTTGGGTCGATCCAGTGACCGTATTCAGGGCGGGATTTGCCATGCTAATAGTGTAACAGAGGAGTTGCCATTTGCGGCCATTTCATTTTTGTAGAGGCGTGCCTTCGCTTTTCCGCACCTTTGAAATAACGAGTGTTCTCAATTATTAATTTTTTTTTCTTAAAGATACGATGCTTCTTGTTCTTCTACCAGGTTCTCCCACTCATTTCTCCATTCGTGCATTGAACCGTATTCAAAAATTAGACTTACTTATAGTACCACATTCCCGATGGCCGTCTGGCCTTTATTACTAGTTCCATTATGTATCGGCTCGAACATACCCTGTGGTAAATCTTTTCTGCCGTGTCAAAATGGTGGCGCTAAATCGGAATTGCCGTCTCTCAAAGAGAACCGTGAGTTTTCTTAGATCTTACCAATAATATTTTGAAGAAAAAGCTAAAAGAAGAAGATTCTGAGATTTTTCAAAAATATTTTACTCTGCTTTTCTATCTCGATAGAAGAGAAAGGCAAAATAGGCAATGGAGCCGATGTTGACAATGTCTGCTGTCAAATATCATAATTGTACTAGGTTCTCTTGCAGGAGTTGTAGTTTCACATCGTATACCGGACGGTTTATTTTGGATTGCTGCTAACGAGGCAAAAAAAGAAGTACATTCTCTCTTCAACTATACAGATCCTGGATTTTCATATTCTGGTGAGAACTACATTCATCGTGGTATAGCTCTTCACCTAAGAATACCAAGGCATCGTGATAACTACTTCAACGTAGAGTGCTTAGAACCTGCAGCACGTAATATTGTAAGGGATAGAATTCTTCTCTTCATCATGCTTTTCTACATTCGTGGAACCTTTCGTATATTCTATTATTTCTAATAGAATATGAGATCGTGCTGCTAGAGTAGAATTCTGTTTTCCGAGCGCTATCACAGCGCTATGTCACGCTAATTCAGCTCATTCAACCAAATCGTGTCACTGCAGTCAAAAATGAGAAAACTTTGGAATTTATCTGTCGAGCTTTTCTATCAACATGACCTCCTTTATGTTCTGCTCAGGTCATCCGCTTGCAAGCACGGTGGAGCAGTGGGCGAGTATGCATCATGTTGACAGGACCGCCGTCGAACGAAGCAAATCTGCCTACGCTTCCATAGCAATAACCAAACGACTCACTCTGTAAGATTTTTATTGAAGTTAGTAACTCAGTTCGAAACTTCCTGAATTCGTTTGGGTTTCAATTTACACTCTATCTGATTAATTTATATAAACAACGAGCTTCACTGACAGACAAAGCGGTCCACTTGGCAAATAATGTCGAAATGAGTCCTCTTTTCTCCGATCCATACTGCGATAATTCATGGTGCTTTGTTTGAAAATACGAGCACAATCTATATTTATTGATGTTGCTTAAATAAAAAATTGAAGTATAAATTAGAAAACAAAAGAAATCGTTCTGCCTTGATCATTCGCTTCTTCCATCTGCTCTTCATGACCACTAGCCCCTGTAGACGATTAAATGAATTTTTAGCCGTAGAAATGCTTCAAGAAACTCACGTTAGTGCTTTTTTCTCTGCATGACTTGATTCCTTTCGAGGTCGACAGTATGGGATCAGATTCGTCTAAGAGAATCGTAGCACTAGCATGATACGCCGGTAAATCACTGCAAGCCATTGTTTCACCCATAATGCCAATGCACTCGTTAATTATGGTGATTCAAACAAGCGCCAACAAGTGTTCCACCTGTTCCTATCTCGTGCAATAGTATTATATTGGACTGCGTTCGCTGAAACGACTCTACAGGCATCACACTTTCTCACTGGATCATTATGAAGAACGCTGATTATGGGATCGGTAGCGATCTTACAGTGTGTTTGACATTCCAAGGAATTCAGTCGCTGAGAATTCTTGTCCACCGGTTGTCGTTTGGGCGCATCCCGTAACCAGCCCATTATTTAAGACATTTTGCAGCGCACGATACGAATGACCTTTGATCCTTGACGTGGGTCGGAGCTTCATAATCCCTCTTTCACTTGCGTGATGCAGAAAACTCTCATAACTGTTCTCTTGATAGCGCGTTCGATAACGTGGAATGATCTTTCATCCTGCTCACGTAGCAATGAAGTTTCAATACGTACCCCCAAACATGAAGTGTCATGAAGTCAAAAGGTTATTAGTGAGTCGCGTATTTCTTGTCCTATTCACTAGATCCCTGACCCTTTTGGAACCTTTCCAAGTCGTTCACCTCTTCTTGCTCGACTCTGGAGTTAAGTTCACCAGGTTGACTATTTGACCTACAAAAGCACAGCTGCAGCGTTTGAAGACGTGAACTCTGTTGAACATGAATGAGGCATGTGAAACCAATCCGATCCTCATTTACATTTCCGTGAGATTTAGTCGAGGACCAGAACACCAATATTCAAGAAGAGTCATCGCTCGTCAAGAAAGCAATCTATTAAATAAGTGATACGAACCTCGCAAAAGCTCAAAATAAAGATTACTTCTTAAAGTATTCTTTTGCTTTCTTAGTATTATATTATTAACATGCCGAGGTTCAAGAAAAGTCGTTCTTTTGGGTCGAGGACCAGTTTTTCTACACGCGTTGTCGATGTCAGCCAACATTTCTTCTGCCTGGTCAATGCTTGATATAATGAAAACGATGTAACGATGTCGTCAGCAAAGTGAAATTGGTGTAACTCCCGACCATTGCCTTGCACTTCCTTGTTCGCTCATTTCAAACTTCACATGACATTGTCGACTATGACCATAGATTATTCTGGCGACATTTTATCGCCTCATCAAACACCTCTCTTTACGTCGATGCTAACGTCGCTATAAAATGTGATATTGATTTTTTTATGGTCCAGAAATGACTGTTCAGACCATCCATGACTCTTCTTATACAAATCAGTTGAAAGCGAGACACATTTTCTCAATGATAAGCTAGCTCGTATTGAACTTCAAACAACTCGGAAGATATTCAATCGAAAGTCTTTCCAGAAGTATAAAAGTGAGTTATGGTCTTCCATTTTACTCACACGATGCTTCGATGTGCTCGTTATCGTGTGAATGTGGCCTATCGCAGTAAGTACTCTGCGAAACGCGGCCTGGTCTCGCAAACCTTCGTCCAGTGTTCTATCAACCCTGTTGAGGCTGACTCGAGTGAAGTGTTTGTAGACGACAGGCCGTAAGCAGATTGCACAATAGTTGCCAACGTCGTGGAGGTCTCCTTCCGAACAATAACACGGTCTCGCTGATCTTTTTAAATTGGAACCTTGCATTCTGGCAATTATCATGTGAAAGATTGATTTAGATGCCTGTGGAAGAAAGGTGTTTTAGGTGCTCAGGTCTTATCCTGTTCGAGATAAATGTTTTTCGATTTTTCGCATCCGAAGCAGCATGTCGGATCTTGAATAGAATAGCCAGTGGAATCACATATCCTTCCTTAATTATTTCACGCTATGACAGGAGCGTGGTATTCAAAGAATTTTGAAATGTAATTGTTTCTATTTATCTGTAATGCTTATTTGGAAGCTATAACTGATCCGGTTGAGTAATGGTGTGTGAATTAATTGGTATCATAAATTGGCCAAGTTTTGATGAATGCTGCGAACACTTTTTGCTGTTAGTTCGCAAAACAAACTTTCTGATAACCTCGAGTAATCATCAAATTAATGTTTTCGTCTCAAGCAGGGGCGAGCTAGTAAAACCCTGTTCAATATCAAGGTACATTTAAGTGGTTTGCTCTTCTTTGGAGCTTCTGAAGGTCAAAATGGCATGTGTCTACTCATCAAACATTCATAGCACAAATGTAAGCACTTGGTATCTAGTTTTCATTCACTTATTAATACCTAGTTTATAAGCCTTCTAGTTTTTAATGGAGACCAGCCGACAGAGTCTCATATGGAAGAGTAAAGTGCCCGGTTCAGATGGGAAAATCAGCCTTAGATATGAGATATATAAATATAGATCGCCCATGTTCACGACTCAAATCTTCCTGCAGTTTACCTTTGATTTTTGGAATGAACTCAATATTAAGAGTTTAGTGCACTTGGAGTTCTGAGATTCTCTGCAAGGACAATGACTTATACTTTAACTTCTTCGTTATGTTACTGGCGAGTGTGCGCTTAGTGCAACTCTAGGCTTCTCAGCAAGTTTCACTTTTATACTGACAAAGAGTGGTGTACCCGTTTCGCTATGATCATCTCCCCTCCTCCCCCCCCCCCCCCCCCCTTCAGTCTAAACAGTCTTGCAATAAACATCCCTCTGCTGCTTCGCTCAGCAGTGCTGCTGATATCTTAACTCGTCGCCATTCTACCAGTTCTTCAAGTTCAAATGCGCATTAGCTTCCAAGGAGTTGCGCGTTCGAGTGACTCTGCCGACAGACGTCTATGGTGGAACTCGAACCCACAACTCTCATTTCGCTGACGTAAAAATGCTAAATGGATTGATCAGTATTCTTCCCTATATCGCTGAAAACGGAATCTTTCCAACAGCCGATTTTTGATCTGGATGACTGTCTTACGGAGGGCCCCTATCCAAAACCTTGACGGGTTGATATATCTTTTTTGAAATCAATGGCTGACGTTTCGGTGGCTTCAAGGTCCTTAGAACTTGAACGCACTGTACTATTTCTGAACTTATTCGGACAAAATTTCCCGCAGCGGTGCGAAAGAAGATCAAAAACAGCTCTATGTCACCTTTTTCCGGAATAACAGTCGAACTCAAGTTGCAAAGTCGACTCGCCTCATTTTGGAGAAATTAGGGAGACCACGATTTCAAAACATCGTATAGATTTTGCTATGCTTCACTGGATTATCATCTCTTCCATGCCCTGAGGCAGCATCTGTGGGTGTTGAAATTTGAAGGCAACTAGATTGAAGGTGATCCCTTTACACTCTTTGATCGCCAGCCTCATTCTTCTCAAGATCATCACGTCTTCATCCAGTAGCAAGGATTGCATATCACTGATCGTGATGGTGATTATGATTTTGGAAAACTAATTTTGCAAAGAAATAACAGTTGAATCAACTAAAATATTGAATTGTGAAACAAATCATCGGACAGTCTAACACTAACCTCGCTCAAATTATCTAAAAAAAGGACACTGCGCAGGATACTTTTGATTATTCATGTGTTGCAGTGAAAGTCAGTCTTTCGAGTCATTATGAATGACTTCAATAAATCCAATAAAAATATATAGGTCTAAGTCATAATGAATAATAATATAAAAACACTTTACTAATAATAATGATAATAATCATAATATTAATTTGAGCAAATAGCTGCGGTGACGTGCTGACATGGTCACAAACTTCGCTGAATTCTCAATTGTAGCATGAGCAACAATCCTTCTCTGGCATTACATACAACGTTCAATATGCACACTTTTCGTAATTCATCTAATAATATGACGCCGCACTTGACCATTTCTACTTGTATGATTGCGTTCCAAATGTAAGATATGAATGGCAGTGTGAGTGCGTTTCCTGTACAAATCTTCACCATAGTATTCGTGGCATAGATGTCCTAGAATGGCTCTGTATTTTAAGCAGGTTGTAGTCAAACTTAGAATGGCTCTGTGGGTTTAGAAGGCTATAGTCGAGCCTGGATTGGCTCTGTATTTTTAGAAGGTTGTAGTCAAGTCTAGAATGGCTTTGTGTTTTCAAAAAGCTATAGGAAACTTTTAATGGCTCTGTTTTTAAAAGGTTATAGTTGAGCCTAAAACGGCTCTGTGTTTTAGCAGGTTGTAATCGTTTCACTAAGGCTGCTCCTTTGAGAACATGCAAAGGTTAGAGAAATGCGGTCATATTCAAAAAAACAAAATATTTGGGAAACAGAATGCGATGTAGATGCCGGAGACTTGGCGCACTTTTTCAGAGTAGACGTGGAGTAGAATTGTTATAGGCAATTTTTGACCAGTTCCCATATATTTCTTAGTCACTGTTTTGTAGGGCTATAGCAGAATTACCTGTAGAATGCAATCTCGAAGCATGCGGAGACATTCAATCTTGTGCAGATTGAGATGTGTATACTGCACGTGTGTCAAGTCGCCGCTAGAAAACCGAAATCTATCCCTTGATTCCATCTACATCTCAAAAGCACAGAATCGCTCTTGGCAAGTGTTTTGATCTGACTCCCTATCCGCCACTGAAGAAAATGCCTCGTTGTCTTTCCACTAACTGACCAAATATCCTTCTATTAGAAAGATTCACTGAAAGTCATAGGCTAGATGCGCATTCAGTCACCTTTAACGATGCCTGTAGTCGAATTTATGACAGACTCTCTCTTCTCTTGTTGCTTCTGAAGCATGGTCTTCGGTTGTGTAATACATCTTCATGATCACTAAAGCAAGATATAATTACTGCAAGGACGCGACACGGCGAAAGAGTGCGCTTGTCGTAAAGCTACCTATCGCAATATAATGTTTCCAATCTTAACGGCAGTTTATACATCTCTTAGGGATGATTTTGAATAGACTAAGTGAAAAAACAGAAGGTAATATAAATTGCTTGACTTCTAAATTGAACTTTGGAAATTTTAGATGAATATTTTGCACAGAACTCTCATTCGAGAGGATTGCTAGAACTCTATGCAAAAAACATCAATGAGCCATCAAACAAACAATCAACTTACAACTTTATAGAAATTTGCAGTACTGCATTTGAGAAGCATACTAAGATTAGACTACTCACTTTCACATGATTAGATGTTCTTCTCGTTGGCAACACTCAATTATTTAGTCGGTATCACGTCTCAATGTGTTACTTTTTGTAGTACTTTTCTAACATCGGTAAGCATTTTTCAAAGGAGCTTTTTCTACGGGACAGAGAGTTTCCACTGAACTTTCAGTAGTCATTCACAAGCTTGACTCTCGATGACTGCAAATTATTAATGCTCGCTGGAGAGTTGTTTCTACAGCGATGTAGCAGTAAAATTTGCGTTTCACACGCGGAGCGTGTCAGCGCACGTATTTGCGTCATATATCTTTTCTTTCTTTTCTTCGTTTCGTAGAGATTTTCATGTCTTATGTTAATTGTGAGAGGACTTTCTTCAATCGTTCTGTGTATTAAGGATAACCATTTTCATTTTATGTTACCAAATGAATCCTCTAACAAGAACGTGTCTAGATAGCCCAGACCTGAATACGAAAAGCAAAGAGCGTGTAGAGAAGACCCTGGAGCATCAGAGTCACATGTTTTTCTTCTTAAGTTTCTCTAAAAGCGGAAAAGAAACTGCGGATTTAATAACCAGTAGTGTACGCCACGTATGAAATGTGCAGCGCAATTTATACACAGCCACTCAGACATCCTGTGCTCATCGTTTGTGAAACTCAATTATATTTTCTGTGCTAGCGCAATAAAAGGAACTTTTTGTATGTGGAACTCAGATTAATTTTCGTTAGTACAATACATATAAACAAGGCTGTTTCAACAACGAAGCAAAATATTGGATCACCATGATTGAGTTTTCAGAAGTATGCTAAAAGTCTAATGGGAAGTCTTTGTCCAGTAAAAAGAAGTCTCTGAAAAACGCTCTCTGATAACAGAAACGAAAAGGTATCCTTCTTGCCGTAGCGGTGACACTTCCATATCGAAACAAATGGAAATCATAAGTAGCATGTTCACCATAAACTATCAAGGCTCTTGAAACTTTTGTTGTTCATGATCTAAAAAAGGTTAAGTTAGACAAGTATAGCGATAAGCAGTTACCCTGAGTGAACGTTGTAGAGTTATTAGTCAGACTCAGCTGAATGTTATCCATAATATCAAATTTCTTGGAAAATAATTAGGACATAGAGACATTTGGAACGCAGGAAGAAATGACCGGAATCTTTTTTTAGCATCACTAGAATCTTGAGGAAAGAGAAGCCAGTAACGTTGTAGTTTTGATGAGTGTTATACGTACGAGGTCCTAAGTCGATCTGCCTCTAACCAAGAAAGTTTCCCGTCTCTTCGATGTCTGGAAATCAGCACCAAGTAAAATGACACTCCAAGGATTAAAGATAGAAGGGATTCGGGCAATGTTCAAAGGCTACCGTGAGAAAGCCCAGAACTCCCCGAGTTCCGATTGACCGGCGTGTAAAGTATGGAGATCTTGTGAATATTCAAAAGGCGAAATGAACTTCGATGATATAAGTGCTACGGTTTTCTTATTATGTGGTCTCGTTGGGTATAACTGTAGACGTAAAATAGTTAAAAAAAGTAGGCACTAAAATAGGCGAAGGTTTAGAAATAGGTAAATGCTAAAGAAATACTGTGAAGCGGTATTGAAACTTCTAAAGGTTATTTAGAGCAGTTAGCACCTATTTTAAGATCATCATTCAGCTGTTTGAGCCACGTTTTTCGTGCAACTGTAGTTCTTGAAATGTTATTCAAGTAAGCGCGACTGTGGCGCAATGCTTAGAGGTGCTCTACGACACACACATGATCAATTATTCAGTGATTGATGATTCGATCACGTGCTCAGATTCACCAAGCCTTGCATCCCTTCCGGGTCAGTTGAATGGTGCCAGACTTGTTTGGGATGATAGCAGTAGCAGCTTGAAACAGCGGTAGGCTGAGTCATTGTAAAGGCTCGACATGTGCATTCAGTAACCTCAAACCATGCTAGATGAAGACGAATAGTGGATCAGGGATTGGTCGATGCTCAGAGCATTATCTTTTCATCGTTTATCCATATGTGATGCCTTTGTTAATTGATGTGACTTCATATTAGTGATGTTCATAATTTATGGAACGTAATCATGACTTAATATAGGTTGGGACTAAGAGAACGAGAGCTTCGTTTTGGTATCGATCCAAATCAGGTGTCCTCGTCCATTGGTAACTGTCCCACATCGAAATTCGAGGTGTGCCCGCCTACATACTACAGGTATTTATTGAAGGCTTTTTGATAGCTTGGATAATTATCTGAAACATATGCAAAACGAAAATGCCAACAGTAATACGTTTACATGCATGCTGCAAAGACCGTAGATATTTTGCTGAAACATAGAATCCGAGCGATAGAATCCTCTCATTCTGCGGATAAATCCTTGATTTTCAGGTCATACTCCGGTGTATGTAATAATGTCGCACGACCGGAATGGGGTTCAACCCACACAGCACTGTCACGAATGCTCAAACCAGCTTATGAAGATGGTTTGTCATACTTGTATGTATTCATCACTAATAGAATCCTATCCTGAGTCTTTTTCACATATAATATAGATAGAGGTCGGTGGTTTATCCAATAGTCTTCCTTTCTTCGAGATCCACATTAATTAATGTTTAATCATGCGAGTCATAATCATGATAATATGGATTGAAAAAAACCATCAACTGCAGACACATCTGGACTGCAGGAACAAGGAAATATCGAGTGGACCTAGGGGTTTTATTATTGGCCATGGTATAATACTTAAAAGACTTTATACATTCATATGATTTTATCGTCCCTACCATCATCCGTCCTAGCATAATTGCGCTCTGTCTTATCAAATGTAAGCTTTGAATAGGTTCTCCGTTGAATTAAGGAAATGTGGCAATATCCCTAATTGCGAGCCTCGAAGTCTCAATCCATGATAAGTAAGCAGCTAACCATAAACATGCTTTTCTCAGATGCTCTAACAAGAGACCAACTATGTGTGAGATACATGTATTGACCGCATCATCGTCGGTAAAATTCGTCTTTCTCTGAGTGATCAGATGTCCTTTGGTTAGAATTCTTTGTTTGAGTCGTTCCATTAGTCGAGGAGCGTTCGAAACATGGGTTATTTAACGATATTGAAGAGTTCTTCGTCTGACATTTTATAGTGAACCTATTTTGTACTCTTTAGCTTATCTATATGGTTGAGTATAACTATTTTTGAGCTATCCATATCAGCTAAATTCATCATCTGTAGCTCTTCCATTTCTTTTTCATTTTACGTCTTTTCAGGAGTCTCTTCACCACGTGAAGCAGTCAGTGGCAGACCTTTACCACTTGTTCGCGGTCTTTCGCTCAGTTTATTCACTCCAACAGCAAATGTAATATTATCTGTACTACAAATGCTTAGACATTATCACCTCTTTGAGAAAATATCAAAAAACTTGTTTTGCTCATTCCTAACGAATAAGCACTCAGATAATCTCAGTGCTTCAGGCTCATCCCACAGTGACAACTCTGTTTCCGCACTGGATGCAATTCATCGCCTCCGACATGGTTAATATAGTTGAGACACAAGCGATTATTGATGGTGATTATCATTTGAGTTCATTTCTTTATTGCTTATCGACTTAAATTTTTAGTAGTGAGCCCGAAAAAGATAAAAGCGAGTCCGAAACCACCTCAGGATAGAAAATTTGCTCGTATTTTTTGTGGTTATGATTCGAAGAGTACGCTGGTTAAATGCAGCCTAACTTCTTCTTAATATTGATTGGAGCCACGTCCCATTGAGAAAAATTACTGGCATCCACCGAATAGGTTCAAACACGGCTGAGGTAAAGATGGAACAAGCGCTTACTCAGTACAGTTGAAAAGCTTAGTGAGCATCCAGAAATCGCCTGTTCGAAACCACTTTTGGTTCCAAGTTTTGCTCGTATTAGCATCTTTTTGCTTAAGCTTTTCAACTAAATTTATTGCATAAGTGCGAAGAAAGCCTAGAGGAATTCGTTTATACAAATATTCTCAAGAATTTTACCTCGTGCATTTGTTCTATTTTTGATTCTTATTCATATTCATTCCTGTATTGGGTGGAGCAAGGAGAGGGTGGAAGAGTGGGGTCGAGTGGTTGGATTTGCAAGCTATCAGGAAACAAGGCGCTGAGGAGAGGACCCCGTCTTCAACGTTCTGTCGCAATCATTCAACGAACACCTTACGGAACACCATAGCTCCCGTTCCTCCAAGATTGTGAGGAGATTTGTCTTATCAACATTGCACGTCATTCATAAAGGCGAAATTTTTGAGAAGCAGTCGAAACAATACGCAAAATATTTTAAATCTTCGTGGGTAATGCCACTGACAAAATTTTTCTTCTCTCTCTGAAAAACCACTCTTGTAGTGTCTCGGTATATAAACATCAATGAAATGCTGGCTTATAATTACCGTGAATCGAGTCATACAGAGAGGTCCGAAGCTGGAGGACATCATGAAAAAAGCCTGTATGAACAACCAGAAAAAAGTTTAGTGGAAAACTACAGAATCTGTTCATTGCCTTCACATGACAAAGTTGCGAGTGGTAATGAAGCGCAGCAGTTATTCGAAGTTTTATTCGCATGTATGTACTGATTACACCGATTTCCTCCATCCTCATATTACTGAAGGAGGCACAATGTTACGCCTTTTTTGAAAAACTTTCTCCGGCTAATGAATTGATCACAAATTTCAAGAAGCAAATTTCAGGAGCTGTACGTCCACTTCCTTGTTGTCGTAGTGGTTTCTCTCACCCAGAATGTGACGTTGTAGAAATTCCCAAGTCGGATCCGGTTTATAGGTATGTTAACAAGTATTTTGAGCTCGCGGTACATTTGTCTTTTTTTAGCTAGCAATTTGTTATGTAGATTTAGATCTACTGGAGTGATTTGTAACCTATGGTACAAAAATTTTTGATGATTAATGCGCTATTTCTCAGGGTAATATAGAACTTGTAGGTAAAAATAACGTTAGAAGGATATATACGAACAGGAAAGAAATCAATCAGAATTCATTTTATCTGACCGGTTTTACGGGTGGTAAGATGTTTAAAATACTCAGTGATAAAGAGTGATGTGCAAAAGCATTAGCGTCAGCTGGGATTCGAACGCAGATCTCACCCTATCCCAGCTGATGCAAATGTTTTTGTACAATACTCTTTATCATTGGGCATATTATAATATCTTAGTACCGCTAAAAGTGGTCAAATGAATTGAATTCTGATTGATTATTGAAATCCAATATCTGTCAGCATAAGTGGATTCAGTGCCGTTAGTGACTACCCACGCTAGACCCTTAACGGTTGGCTGTTGACTGATAACGCGTTGTGACGTAGAAAGAGTGGTATCGAAGCGGACGTCGGTGGTGCAACGGTTCAGCACGCGCCCTCGGGTAGGGTGAGATCTGGGTTCGAATCCCAACTGACGCAAGTGTTTTTGCATAACACTCTTTATCATTGTGAAGCAGTCACTCCGTCTGAATATCATCGGCGTCTAGCTATGGTAGTACAACTGATCAAATAAATCTTTGTAAACGATTTGTTCGCTGAAAACGGAGAGCACAGCAATGTCGCTGAGGTGCAAATTGGTTGGTAAATGAAAAGTCTAGTTAGAAGCCGAAGCGACGAATACTTCTTAAGCTCTACTGAATGAGCACCTGTACATTATTATGGATTAGGTCGATCCGTGATCTACACAGAAAATCTGTGAAGTGGTTTTACCAGAAATTATTACTGATTTTACTGATAAACCATCAAACTAGAGAAATGGTAGTCATTCTCCCAATCAGCTATTTTTGAACCTCACTGTATATATTAAACATAGCGTGGAAATGTCTGTAGCCTTTTCAAGGTTACAATGTTAGTGGCTTACGTTCGTTTCGGCTGTATTGCCCACTTCGTCAGTTTCAAACGCCTTACAATGAACCTTACTCCACAGCAGGGATGGGATTGGGACGGAAAAAACAGTCGATCAAAAGGATGTCCACATATAAACTACCATCCGTAATCCATCACACTTACACAAATGACGATAACACAATGTCACGTGCTATTGCCATAAGGTCTCCGCATCCCTTCTATAAGGTAGGATTCCGCGTGGGGCTTGTGGCTCTGACGAAACGCACGTAAGCTACTGATGTACTGAACTTGAAAAGGTTATGAACATTCTCACAAACTCGAATAGTAGTACTTTATGGCCTACCAAATTGTTGTCACTTGAAAGAAGTGATTCTTACACAATTTTCACGCTGAGATGACCGTTTCAACGATGGAAACTCAAACAATTAGAGGAAAACATTAGGAGTTAATCCAGATAACATGCTCACTAGACGGACATAGACTGTACCGTGTTTTGCCTTTCTAACGAAAATGCGGTTCCCTTCTGAGCGAATTTCGAGAAAAATTTGCCTTCTTCTCCATTTTTTCCAGTACACCTCGTTTTTTTTTTCTTCACTATTTGTTGTCACCAGCTCTATGTATTTATAACATCATGAATCTACTTGTTTCTACAAATTCATCTAATAGAGATTTATTTTGCAGTTAATAGGAGTTTTTCATCATTTAATAAAGTTAAAAAGCATGCTGCGACAATTATGGGCATGATGTAAGCACTTCTAGTTTTCGCAAGGTTAAATCGTTTAATCTTTGCTTGCTCAAATCTCAATATTCAACTTGTTTTCGCGTAAGCCTCTTTCTTAAAATCATATCTGCAATTATTTTATTAGCTTAGGAGAAGAAAAAGGTAATATTGCATGAATCTAAGAAGAAAGTCCATTATTCGATCATCTATTCATACGATGTCATAGAAATCGACTGACATGCATCCCACATGCTCGAACGATGGTTGCGTCCAGATTGGCGTGTGCTCTTGGCCCCCGTGAACAAGCTAACATGGTGTCTTCCTATCTCGATGGCAGTGTTATCTACGGTTCCAGTGCCGAACGAGCTAAACAAATGCGCAGTTTTTCACAAGGTAGTTCTATACAATTGTAGAAGGTCTATTCAGTTAAATTTTAATCTAGCACACTATGAACAAAAAAAAGCTTATTTCAATTCAGCTTCGATATAAATTTACATGCCGAAAGAAACTTCTGTATATGATTAGCTGTAGCGTGATAAGTGTTATTGGTTTTGCTATACATGAATTTGTAAATTTACTAAGAACACAGGTCAGCTTCGAACATATGGCGGTCTTGGCGAGTTACCGCAAATTGATTTGAAGGCGAAATGTCAAAAAGAGGGACGGTATGTTTATCATTTTACCAATATAAGATAAACTCTTGCTTGATTGTTGTTAATTGCATTTTTTTGGAGAAAAAGTATTGAACGGCAACACTGAATGCCACTGACCCTTTCGAGACTGCGGGTATCCATTTGGATACCGACTTTCTGGAGGCCTTTCCCATTGAAACAACTTTTTCCTTGAATTTCCAGTAATTGCTCGAAAGCTCAATTTTTGACAAATTCAAAAATATACTTGGTTTCTGAGAAGCCTCTCCTATTGTGTTGTAGCAGCGAAAAAAATATTATGTTTCGCACCTGAATTGATTTGTTTGCTTGGTTGGAGTCTGTGGATCGCTTTTTCCTGAACTTTTGGTTGTCATTCGAAAGTTCAGATCTTGAAAATTCTGATACTTGAATGCTTTTTTTCAAAACTTTGTGTAGAGCTCTGTAAGGGCGGAAAGAAGATCACGTTTTCATGATCGAACTACGTGACCTGTCCTTGGGTCTTCCTTATAGTTTCTCATAACTTCATACCGGCAATATGGAACGTAAATACAACTTCTAGAACGATAGATCAAAGTGTTTTGAATAATCCTAGCGCTAAAAATCTGGAACATTCTCCGAAACTACGAAAAAATTTTTGAACAACTGACAAAAAAACGCACCCTTTTGCGATGACTTTGAAATCGCTAGGCACGGCGCAGTTCGAGAGACGCGCGGTTTTGTTACATATTTAGAAATTTTTTACCTGAATGATATGCTTTCCGTGCGGATATCTATAAGTGCAAAAATAATAATTTCTTCAATGCATGAAGACTTTTTTGAAATCAAACCTACTTTTAGAATAATCGTTTTTCGAGCTACTGAATGATTACTAAAATCTGTTGGAAAAGCCATTCCCAAACCCTATCAGCTTGCTGGTTTAGCACATCACAAAGACCTGGAAAATAATCAACGGTATTGAGATTGAAAAGATTTAAGCTATTGAATCATTGCCAAAAGTGCAAGGAGTAAGCAAAAAAGTTTTCTCACTGAAAGAGTTAATAGTTGGTGGATATCAGGTTAGGTTGATCTAATCAAGCATATCTTTTCAAAATCTTTAACCTTTGCGTGACACAGTCACCTCTATACTCAACCAGTGCAAAAACAATTGCCGCTTTAAATGTAAATCAACATTTCCTAGCTTGTAGTAGGTTTTTATCACTTGCAATATGAACTAACGGAGTCTAAAAATTTTTGTTCACGGGATAGCACTCCCGAAACTTCACCACGATGAATTTTTTATTTCTTGGGGCTCATGACACATATATCTTTCTCGTTTCCCTCATAAAGATTCAAACTTTACACATAAAAGCAAATGTACAAACAATGTTTCGCCTAATATGACTCGATAGCATTTTCCGATGTGTTGTTTATGTCTCCAATTGCTGCTGCTTCGTATAGAATACTCCAATAACATAGAATTTTGTCGTCAAATGCTTTAAGGGTTTTGTCAAACAGATTTTTTTTCTCGAAAAGATAGTGCCAAAAAAATTATGTAAGTAATTTTATGAAACAAATATCAAGAGATCTGTAAGATTGTTAACATTTCAAATATTCCGGTGTGGGAGTTAATCCTCAGCTCTTGAATAATAAATCCTGTCACAAAAGGGTTAAACGTTACCTTATGGAAAGGCAAACGAATTGTGACCTATCTTCTATAATTTACTGTTTAGCTGTTCACTTTCTGGCTCTGATGTCGTGAATATTCTTCCTGGTATAACTGCCCTTCACACTGTCTTCATCAAACAGCATAATCGAATAGCACGTCTTTTAAAGGTCAGCTACAATTCATTATTATTCACACAAGCTCTTAGTAAAATGAAATTGCTCCAGTCGAGTTAAACTGAAGGATTTGATGGAATTAGTACGCTACATAAAACGGCCTAAATTTATCAACTAATGGTGGTAATTGATACTTGGAAATCGAGAAAACTTATCTTGATTAGCTGACGCGAGGTTGGTAAAGTAGTCGTAGTAGCAGTCTAAATGCTTTCTATTTTGGCTGCCACTTGCAGTGGTATGATCTTTATAGTATACCCAATATGTGGAGTACTGTGCAAAAACGTTTGTGTCAGCCGGGATTCGAACCCAGATCTCACCCTTTCCGGGAGCGGATGCTAACCGTTGCACTACCGACGCTCGTTGTTGCACAGCACTCTTATTTACACTATTACGCGTTGTCTGCCAACAGCCAACCGTCGACGGTCTGGCGGGGCCGCCGCTATCGGCATTGAACCCACTTGTGTTGACAGACATTGGTTATCGATAATCAGTCTAACGGTTAGCATACGCTCCCGGAAAGAGTGAGATCTGGGTTTCGAATCCCGGTTGACGCAAACGTTTTTGCACAGTACTCCACAAATCGTAGTAGCAATTCGGCCGAAGTTTCGGCGACCCGCCTTCTTCAGAGCGGGGGCGTATGTAGTATTAGTCTATTTAAATGATTCATAGGACCTTATGTATATGCTTCTTAGGTCAGGTTAGAAGATCAAGCGAAGAAAGGGCACGAGATCTTGTGTGATGGTGATGACGCAATCGTCCTTCCGGTACATTTCGGGGTTTTTTGCGTTTACTCAAAATGCCTCAAGAGTTTCACGCGTGGATGTTTTTGATTCCTGCGCTAGGATCGTGGACAGTCACATCAAAATCTTTGTTGTTGTGTTTCTGTGGCCTATGTAAACCAAAAGGCTTGCTTTAATCTATTTTGGATCTGCTAACTAGAAGTTCTCTTATGCGAATGAAAGTGGTCTACCCGTTTTGCCTATATATTCTTCCCGCATGCCTTACATGTCATCGAATAAACCGTGCCCAATCTCATACAATCCCCCTCTTTTCCGTTAGGGCAGATTCTACATTTTTCGGTATAGCACAATCGATCGTGAAGTCCATTGCGAATCAGCTGATGGCGTAGGGTGAGAGGTGGAATTTCAATAACTACCACGAAATTCTCAACACCGCATCTTTTTAGCCATGGTCAGAACGTCTAAGGTCGTTAGTTTTGTCCTGCAAATTCTGCACATTAGAAGATCGGTGCAAATTTTGTCCTAAGAATTCTTGACATATCTTATGATCGATGTAAACATGGAGAAGTTGAGTATATGCACAGATATTCTTCAGGAGCAGAATCGTCACTGGTTGGATGCGCGACTTTTTGAAGAAGCCCGACGAATTGTAGTCGCTCAACTGCAGCACATCACCTACAACGAGTTTCTTCCAATTATGCTTGGAAGAGAAAATATGAAGTGAGTCTGCATGAAGGACGGAATGAAGGGAATTTTATTCTGAAACCACATATGATGTTTGAACAGCTTTCATGATGAAAGAGTAAACTTGATCCATTTATTCGATTTTTGAGGACAGCTTTACTAGGTGGAATTCGTGAAAATAAGAATTGTTGGAATTTATAGATGCGCTTGTTTAACCACTTGTCCTTAATTGAACAAATAAGCAGGTTTAATTATCACAGCTCCATCTTTGGGTAATGGCAACTTAAACACCTAGAACATGAGATAGCTTAAGTAAATGGAGGTTATCCTACGAATCTATCAACCATCATTTCCCAAGATAATTTAGGTCATAGAAGTGAATATGCACTTTTTGTCTGCTTCATTCGAAATCCATTCTTTTTCCTTACAATGGTTGTTTTTCAGTTATATAAAGCTCGGTGAAGTACGAAAATAGGTTGCGTGAAATAGTTCACAAATTCCTTTCGCAAAAAGCATAAATAACTCAAAATACACCATAATAAAATCGTGCGAAGGAGTAGAGCACGAAATTTCATGGAAAACGGTTTGAAAATCACTTGCCTGTGTTTGCCATATCCGTTACGTCTTGCCACTACACTTCGAGTGGTTCGCCAAAACAGCGGTAATCGTTTTTTTGTACAAAAATGCAGCGAAATTCGACTCGAATATGGCGCACTATGCAGATTTTGACATATAGAAATGTATAAGGTTAACGAAAAAGTCCCTTAACACCCGCGAAAGATTCAAATTCCATATTTGTTTCACACAGTATCGGTTATTCAAGTTCATGAGAAGGCCTTAGGAATATTTCTATGGGAAACTTCCTATGCGTTAAAGGAAAAAACTCGACATTGATTCGTCGAAAGCGCGCGCTGTTTCAGCAGACAATGTCAATCCTCACACAACAAGAAAACTAAGGAAAAGTTTCGATAAAGTGAGGGAGTCGAGGTCTTGCCGCACTCAGCCTGCAGTCCGGATGCTGTGCAGTCCGATCCTGATGTTTTCCGCTTAATGGAACATATCCTGCGTAGACGCCAATTCGAGACACTTGATCACGTTGAAGAGACATATCAGGAGTTTTTTGATTCAAAGCCCAAGGAATGGTATCTCGTAGATTCGAAAGCTTGCAGACGTTGGCAGAAGATCGTGGACAGTGGTGGTCGTTATTTTGAAGAATATTTATTGCTGTTATCAATTGAATATATGTTTTAAACTGCGAATTGCAGCGGGTGTTAAGAAACTTTTTTCTTAACCTTTTTACTAAACCTCTTTTACCACTTCTTACCTGCAGCTTTCTGGCACGAGGCTAATTCGTAACTCAAATAGAAATCAAAGCACAAACTAAGGAGGTGTTTCTAACAAGGTATGTATAAGCCCGCATGTTTGAAGCCTTCTTCATGAAGCAACTCATATCGATTTCAAAATGAATTGAAAATTTTTAGCCTTCATTAATTGTCCATTGGCACAGATAGGGTTAGAACATGGCCACAAGGAAGGCGGAGCGAAGGCTCAGTAGATATTCTAAGCAACATGTGAGCGCCCAGTAAGGGTAATCACAGGACCTACACTACCTCAATATAATGTTCTCCTCATATCTCACCATTCTTGTCGCTTAAGAAAGAAAGTGTTGGTGTTTTTCTGGAGAAGAATGACCTCGGAATCACGGTAATCACAGGACCTACACTACCTCAATATAATGTTCTCCTCATATCTCACCATTCTTGTCGCTTAAGAAAGAAAGTGTTGGTGTTTTTCTGGAGAAGAATGACCTTGGAATCACAATTTGGTTAGCAAATACAATTTGCTATCCGATCATGGATGGTTTCTTAATAAAAAATTCTACTCAAGATAATGATGCTTCATCAAGAATATCCACAATTTGACACGAATAGTTGCAATGATGATTTGGATGGATATGACGCAGTTTTAATACTAAATCTCTAGCAATTTTTTTAGGAAATACGGACTGTTGTTGCACGAGTCAGGTTTCGATTCCGACTACGACATGTCTATCGAAGGCTCAGTGCTGAACGAATTCGCCGTCACCTTCCCTTATGTTCTGTGGGCTCTTCTTCCTCAAGACAAAATGTTCTCCTCATTCAATAATCCGGGAAAAATGTATGAACATCGCGGTATCGAGAACATATTCAGGTGAGGACAGCTACTCGTGTAAACGTACTCAAGAAAAAAACGCGTTGCGAGACTCTTTGAAAGTTAACTAATAATATCAATGGAGAATGAATCTTTTGGTCAAAGGTGATTTTATCAGCCGCATCTCGTCCATAGACCTTTGAACCTCTCAATACTTCAATTTTTCAAATTCTTAAAATAATGAGAGTTAAAATTAAAAGTATGAGAGTTTTGGACAATCAAGTACGGTGTGTGATGTGCTTTTTTGATTAAGATACAACACAGTTCATTTTGAAATGTATTCCACAAAATGGGTGTAGATTGCAGAAATTTATTGTCGACGAATATTGCAAAACCATCGCTGAGGATGAACGACGAGATGAAAAGTGAATTCTTCAAGGACAATCTGGATATTGGTTTGGATCTGATCTCTATCGCATTAAAACAAGGGCGGGATCACGGCATACATCCGTACACCGTTGTCCGGGCTCACTGTGGTCTAGGGAAGGTAAGCAAAGAAGAATTTCCATGAACGAATCTCTAGCGACACAATAGGGTGTGAAGAGATGTAGATAAAGACGATGATAATTAATTACCTCAGAGCTACTCTGTTGATCGTAGGAAGTAAATTCAGGGACGGCTATCCGTTCCTATCGCATACTGACTTCTCTAATGAGCTCTTGTGATGGGATGAGCCGAAAAAAAACTGTTCCGTGTGGCATATAGGGACCCTCATAGTCACTTGTTGTTAGATCGACACTGTCAAAAACTGGACGATTTGAGCGCTTGAATAGTTATCTTTTGTTTGAGAGATCCGTTCAGTCACAGTTTGCACGGAGTGCCATTTTACGAATAACCTACGCATTTGACTTGTTCTGTCAGAGCTCAAGGCGTAGATAGCTCTGACATTGAAATAGGAAGATACCATGTTAGCGTACCCGCAAGGACCGGAAAAGCAAACCAGTCTGGGCACCGCTATCTATCGGGTATGTAAACCGATTGCTGCAACATCGAACGAAATCGAAACATTGAGTAATGACGCTCCTTTGGCCCTCGTGTCACTAGCCAGTGTACTTCAACGCGTTGGATCATTTCATCTATCTGATAAAAGTGGTTTGCTTTGAGTATTCTTTCCAAGGCACATGCTTAATGGCGCGTTTGTACTCGTGCCTTGAATTTGCATTGGTGGATATTTTAAAGAAAATTTTGCTAAAAACCTGAAAACGCAAGTGGTTACGATGCATCCCAATAGAAGCACAAAAAGAGCCGTAGCACTGTTTCACGCCCCATCAACGATACTAATTTTGCAAGCAGACATTTACAAAAAAGCTTGGAAAGTCCGCCTGTGAAGCCTTATGGATCCCAATACTTCGATTTAGTATGTTGATCTGCGAATCTTATGGAAATCCGTAGAAAAATCCATGGAATTATTTGCGCTCGTATGTGCTTTCTGCTATAGCTAGACTCTATAATTCTTTATCACCAACAAGTTCGGTGTTCACATAGCCTGATTTTTCCTGAGATTGTAAGATATATGAGCTAAAATGTTCTTGAGTCGTCAGCCACATGCTGTTGCTGGCCTTCTTAGTTTGAAAAAAAAATTTCCGTGCCATTTGAAATGTTGTAGGACATCATCTACACTGACTTGGGACTCCTTTCATTCATTGAGCAAACTTTCGAGGACTATATGACTGGCTAAATTATTAATAAAAGTGGTGTCTAAAATTTCTAAGTGAAGAGAGATGATCAAGACAGCCTGTTTATATCTAGGTTATTGTTATCTGGGCAAGACTTATCTGGAAGTAAGCTTTGCGAAGGTATCACCAGAGAAATCTTCATGATGTCTCCATCAAAAGTTACAGGAATATATGTTGATTAAAACGACACGGCTGTGCCACCTCACAAATTTTGTTTCGTGAATCCCTACCATCTCCGGACTGTCGTGAACACAATGGTTGTTCGATTTCGCCCTAGACTCACAGAACTTTTAAATTTTCTAGAGTTGAAAATCAAAACAAGGAAATGTGGGGATTACTCAATTTCTGCGATCCAGGTGGGAATGCTATAGTCCGACTGCTCAATGAACTCAGGAGGGTCGAATTTGATTGGTAAAGATCTTTCACGGCGGTAGAGAAATCGTCGAGTAGAAGTCGAACCGGCACATGGAAAACTCAAAGACTTTCATAGATGATGGAGATGAAGCAAGAAGTATTGTGACCACACTGACCGAGAAAATGGGTCGTACAGTAAAGGTTATCGTTTCTAAACTGCTATACCCTACTTTTGCATCTGGCACCATAGGCTGCAAATTTTTTATACTTGATTTCATCTTCAGAATTTCTGCTTTGGCCTGATAGAATATCAAAGCGTAGAATATGATGGTGATTAGTATCAATCAGAACCTTTCTATTATCAAACATGATTTCAGGTGCGTTCCTTCCGCGAACTTAAAGAGTTCTTCATGAGGGACGCGAGACTCGACTATATTAGTACTATCTATGAAAATGTGGACGACATTGATCTGTTAGTTGGTGTGTTGGCAGAAAAACCGTTGAAAGGATCATTATTTGGACCCACCATGGCTTGTATAGCCGGAAAACAATTCCAGAGGGTAGGAATCAGTTAACGGTAACAATGCTAGATGAAATGAGCAATTAGTTTCTAAAAACGCTCAAACTTAGATCGCCTCGAATGATATTGTTAAAATTAGACTCGCCGATAACATGCGTCATTCTTTCAATAATAATATTGTTTCTTCATTCACTGCGTGGGGTGCGAAAAACCGTCTTGAGTTATTTGTGGAATCAGAAATGTAAAACTTTCCAGTAATATCTGAGGCTTATATACGTATGTAATTTTATGTCCATTTATTCGTATAGCTCATGATAATGTATATCTGTGTCTTACATAAATCGTTGCAGACTCGTCGAGGTGATCGATTTTGGTACGAAAACTACTTTGCCAAATCTGGATTCACCGATAAACAACTTATGGAGTTGCGAAAGACCACTCTGGCTGAGATCATTTGTTCGAACACAGACTTGAAAAAAATCCAAAGCAATGTTTTCATGCACGAAAATGTATTTGAGTAAGTTCCGCTCTCCACTGTAATATTGGTGAATTACACAAGGAAAATCGGTCAAATGTGTTGTAAAGATCCATTCAGCCAAATACTTCCAAAGTTCCAGCGGAAGGCACAATACATAGTTTTACTCGCATTAAAATGAAAATAGGCTCTTCACACATTATTTGCTTTTTATGGTGTGCTTAAACGGCCATCGTTTATGCACACTTTGCACGCTTGAAGGTCAAAAATTTGTGCGTAATAATGAAAAGCTTACTCGGTTATGTAGTTTTGTAAGCTTAGTGAAGGTTTATACTTTAATTGCACTCATGTTGCTTCATGTTGCTGGCACCCTGATTCAACATTTACACGTGTAAAATATATTCGTTGTCAGTCAAACTATTTCTCTTAGCCTACTGTTCAGAAATATGGAGATTGACTGTTTTTCTTCGGTACTTGCTTCGCCATCAATGGCTCAGTGGAAAGATTTTGAAGAAAGGCCAACGTTTCCCGTTCTCACAGAATACGTGGAAAAGGTCGAGTCGGTCACATACTCTTTTCCTCGCTCTCTTTCGTTCAGTCTCATTTTTCAATCACAATTTTTGTAGGTTGTAAATTTGGCTATTCGTAATCTGAAGGACCAAAAGAGACGCGAGATATCAAATTTGCGGCACAGTGAGTACTCTTGCCTTTATCCAATCACTAAATCTCCACATGCGAACTACTCAATACTTTCTTTACATTATAATGACAGAAGCAAATATCAAAGCAAAATAGAAGAAAACATACTCCGAAATTCAGTGTCAGATCTCTTGATTCTTGATAGATTTTCTAGGAAAATTAGTGTATCATCATTTTGAATTTTTCTAGAATCATCAAAGTGTTATAACGATAATAAAGTATTCACATAAATTACATAAGTAGACTTAAGTTTTCAGACTAAGTCGACCTAAAGGTTCAGACAAAGTTGCACAAACAAACGTCGGAAATAAAGTTTTTTGAGAAGCGCATGGTAAATTGGTAGTGATCCTCTGCGAACGGACCGACCCAAGGAGCTTCTAGTTTCCGGCTTTTTCGTCTAGCAAGCCAGAGAACCCGCCGGAGTCGGGAAATTAGTGCCACACCTTCTTTGATTATGCTTAGTTTCTTTTAATTACATGGGAAAGTATCGGCATGACTACTTCGTGATTCGTTAAAAAAAATCGACTTGATCAGTATGTAATGGAGTCCGTGACTGAGAGGAAAATAATTCCTGAGCAATAGGTGAATCTTACATATAGAAGTGCGTATTCCTTTGAGGATAGTAGATGTGAGATAACGAATCACAATGCCGGAAGTGCTCAGATCCGCATGAGATGCACTGCAGATGAGTCAGGTCACGTAACAAAAGAGCTATATTTCGAATGCTAAAAAAAGATTAGTCAAGCTCACCGAAATCTATATTCATTGTCGAATTTTATAGTCTTTTCAAAATGGGATAAAAACTGCTGTTGTCATGCAGACCAATAGAGACAGATGCACCTAAGGACAAGTCGATGTTCAGATGGAAAATAACAACGTAAAGGTGATATATTAGTTCAGAGGGACGGGTATAAGGCCATCAGCGTTTACGCTTTCCTTGCAACTTCTTATTGAAGCTACACATTGCTCCGGACTATTTCAAACTCCCACACCGATAAAGCTAGTCAATTAATAGCTTTGCATTGACCAGAATCTGTCTTATGTGAAGCGGCGTAAAACATGAACTGATATTAGGATGAGAAATTAACTAGATAAGACCACAAATCACATAGATATCGTTAAGATCAGCGTGTGTTCACTAAGGGTGACCCGCTGTTTGCCTACTCGAACATGATGCGTGCAAAAGTGCAAGCGAAGCAGATCTCTCAGGTGTCGGCTATCTTGCTTGAGACTACAAAGCTCCTTGTTAAAGGGTAAGTTAAGTGGTTTTCCTTTTGCATTTCTTCATTTGACAATATAGCTAATCTTAAGTACTTCACTCTGCAATTGGAAACGTCAGCATGCGACTTTGCCAACATTAATAAGCCGTCGTTAGTTTTGGACACTATCGTTGATCACAAATAGTTCACTTCTTTTCAGATCTGAGGTCATGAATAATAGCATTTGTTGAATAAATAGTACAGCGCACGTAATAACACAATAGCTAAACGTTTCGGCAATTTCGCCATCTTCAGAGTCTGAAAAAATTCAGGTTGATTCGCAATCTTCTAATCAGCTAACAACTTTCATAACCCCAGCAGGAAGGCATAATGAACAGATTTTCGGATCGCTTAGTAAAAAGTTTATCTTTTAAGAATCATCGTTTTTATTCTTATGTCTTTCAATCATTCACTGGAGACAAGTCGCTTAGAGTGAGTAATGAATGCTGTTGAGGTCACGTGTAACAACGAGGCACTCCTCCTTGCTAATCTTTCTTAGATTTTTATAACTATTCTAAGAAGTTCGACAGTTTTTTGAGTGGGCGTTTCGGATTTCTGTGCGAAAGTAGGGACTTTTGCATCAAAACTTTTTTGTTATGTTTTCGTTCTCTGTGCGTGAGTGTTTCCCAAACACTGTATGATGCCGGTTCGTTATCAATTGTATGGTCGATGCCTAAAGCGCTCCCCAAGCTGCTCGCTTACTTCTGTTTCAGCTCTGAAGCTAGGTCGTTCATTATGTAGACTTCCAGACCTAGATAGACCTAACTTGAGCATTCGGGAACAATCACCGTTTTCGTTAGAATTAATCGGAGGACAATTCCACAGGTGCTGTCGAAATCAGTCGAAATTAGTTCTAACCTGACTAAAGCTCGATGGCAGGAATGTTCTCATGCGCCAAGCGAAGATGGTGAAATGTGGATCGTCGATTTTCACTCCCATAGCCGTCCCATTGTGATGTTCGCATGACCTTTTGGAGGTCGGCAGTGAATGATTTTGACAGATCCTATCGTCTTGTCGAACCCCTCTTCTTCTGTCTACTTAACGTTATAGAATAAGAATACGTTGTTTGTAAAAATCTTTATATTGTTTACGAAGATATGTCAATACTGAGCAGAGACGCTTTGGCTGTCCAGAGCCTTTATGATTGCTTCTGTTTCCATCGGATCAGAGCCTCTTTTCGAATCAATGAAAGTGAGAGAGAGCGATCTCTTGTACTTTCATTTAACTTCAATGGGTCCTATGATCGTGTGGGTGTGGTTCATAAAACTAAATCTATTCAAAATTTTACTTATTCTCGTGGCTGTCCTCCGTCTATCGTTCTGTCAATTCTGGTTAGGATGACTCAGGTGAAGAGTTCATAGACGGCGGAGGAGAAGCAGATTGAGCGATGATTGCTCATGTCGTGAAGGTCTAGCTTTTTGACAACAACACGATTTTGCGTGTTTTCCACTGACTAGGAACTTTGCATTCCAACGCACAACGAGTGAAGAGCCGGACCAGTGTGTTGATGAGTGCTGACAAGAAGGTTCTTCAGGTGTTGTGGTCGTACCTAATAATGTGGAGTGCTGTGCAAAAACATTTGCGTCAGCCGGGATCAAACGTTTTTGCACAGCTTGGGTATACCGGAACATCATACCACCGCAAGTGGCTGTCAAATAAGAAGAATTCTGTTGTGGTCTTATCCTGTCTGGACTAGATGTTGTTCTACTCTTCACCGACAAATTCGCTAGTTGGACTTCGAAGGAATAACCGGTGGACAGTTCAACCTTTTCTATTTCATATGACGGTAAGAGAACATGTCTATTGTAGACATCCGAGTAGTAATCGTGAATGATGTTCTTCATGACCCTTCTGATAGCTATAACTATCGTGTCAAGGAGTCGGAGTGCAATCATTCTGGTCTTATGATTGCCGAAGCTTTGTTGGACTTTGCGAATGCTCTCCCCCAGTTTCTGCAGCTTCGGTCAACACTGCTGCTCTTTTCTTTTTAGAATCTTCTTTTATCGCTTCTCTGAAACGTTTTGTTTGAATGTAGGGGTTTCGGTTGCCCTCGGCTCGTGCGATTCCACGTTGATCTGTCAGCTCGAGTGTTGAGGTGATAAACCCTCTTATTAGCTTTTGGGCTCTCGTAATCATAACACTAGCGTGCAAATGCTGAATGAACCGGTCGTATTCTTCATCAATGCTGTTAGCGGCATTATCTTCCCAACAGCCGACTCATAATTCAAACACATCTCACTTCATGATAGTTCTGAAAGTTCGTTGTTCTAATTCAGCGACTTTTTCTCCTTTTCGTGAAAAATGAGTGTTGCGCGAGGGAGACGATAATCTGATCCAAGGTAGAACTCGGAAACGAAAGCGACACCTTAGTTAGAACTTTCGCTTTACTAAGTTGTGGTCTACATAGTCACGATACTTTCGATTTGGAGACTCCCACGTATACCGCTAAGAATGGGGGTTTGGAATTGCGAGTCACCATGGATGGTTTTGGTCTTCATGACGAATTCAGCCTCTCATACTATTTGTTTTAATCTAGTCCATGGTTCCCAATATGACGTTCTTCAAGTGTTCTTCTAAAATCCAATTTTCGTGTTAAAATCTTCAATGATGAGCTTGAAAAATGTATGGCTTTCTCTAAAAAATGAACAATGAAAGATTTAATTAACAAGTTTCCAGACTGCATAGAGAAAATTTTTTTTTGAAACACTCACGACTTAGTTGTTTCTAGGTCTGAAATTTCTTCATTAGAGACAAGCTGCTCCTGCTCAGAACCTCTCGTCGAGTAAGAATTTGACAGACTTTTATTAGTTTGGAGATCGCTGTAAAGCCGCCCTTTTGATAAGGTTATGAAAGTACTTAGCTAAGTAGATTTTGACTTATTTTGGCCTTTCCACGCTATGAAAAAGGAGAGAAACAGCTACAGCGATATAGCCATAGCATTATTACTGTGCTGTATCATTGTGTTCAATTGTTGCTATTAGTTTGAAGAAAGAATTCCTTAACCTCCAGTGAAAAATCAAAAGTTTATACATGAATTCAATTGACAAACAGCAACAATTATTCTTCATGACAAAAACCATTATTAACCCTACAATCTTCTGCCAACGGTATCTGCGCTTCCGGATATGTTTCGAAATCGCCATTCCTTGGGCTTTCAATCAATAACCCTTGACATACCTCTTCAGCTTGATCAAATGTCTCGAATCGGCGTCCACGCACGAAATGCTCCACTAAGCGGAACTGGACTATAATCGGACAGCGCAGCATCTGGACTGTAGGCTTGCGGCAAGACATCAAATCTCTCTAGTTCATCAAACTGTTCCTTAGTCTTGTTTGCGATATGAGGCTTGGATTTGTCTTGCTGAAGCAGCGCGCGCTTTCAACGGATCAATGTCGAGTACTTTTACTTAGACGCATCGCTCCACCACTTTGCAACAGTCACATGTCTCACTTTTCCTCCACATGCGGCACCACAAATCTCCTTCCAGCATCTCTTGTCGAAAGTCATCGCTTCCATCCATAATGTACCTCTAAAAGCTCGATTTTGTCCATCGTCATCATTTGACATCCGAAGAGTAAATTGAACTTCGTTGCACTATAACTAGCGTTGCCGTGATAGTTTTATGGAAATACTCCTGAAATATTTTCATGAATTTACGGTAATCGATACTGTGTGAAACAAAAATAGAATTTGAATTTCTTGCGGGTGTTTAAGGACTTTTTCCTCAATCTGGTATTATTCGCGACCTCGCAATTGCTTATCATGAAAAACTACTAAATCATCTAATCTTTGATGAGGCTAATAGTAGATACCTGGTCTTGAGAGTTTATGAAGACTATTCAGTACAAATTTAGTGAGGCACTTTCGGAGGAGGAACGGCTCCCACCACTAGAAATTGAAGTACTGCCAGCGTCTACTGCCGGATATCGATGTTTCAACGTTGTTAATAATTTCACGGCCTTCCTTTCCGACGACGGTCGATCGACCGCTGATGAATGTCTACCTAAAATGCTACCATGTGATCATACGACGAAGTTGGTGACATGTTGGTTCGTTAAGACATTACAGGTAGTTACCGCTATAAATGAAGATTCAAAAATGTATGTTTCAAGAAAAAAGGTACTTTACCCTGTCCACACCCATTTTCGACCCTTGAAAAAGCGTTCTTTACTTTCTTCGGAATTTGAACAATTGTTCGGCAGCTTAAATCCAGACAGTCATAATGGTATACTTGCTCTAATAAAGTACTTTCGATTGTACCGTAGCAGTCAAAATAAAATGATGTCTCATGGCTTTTTTCGCTGGTTAGAGCTTCTCTCTTAGACTTTTGGTAAATCATTCGATAGTTTAAATCTCGACAATTTCAGTGGTACACTTGGTTTTGAGGAGGACTTTTTAATGTGATTTAGCAGTCAGAAGAAACGGTTTTTGGCACTCGGCGCGCATTCTTGTCGGCTACGATGTGTGATTGGCCATGTTGTTAATCGCGCAGCGCAATTCGCATGTGAAGTGCGATTTTTGT